>NQII01005572.1:22960-172863 GCA_002778355.1 Clitarchus hookeri
AACGCTACTGTGCTGCTATCTCTTACGCTTCACAAAAAGCTTTCGAAAATAATTGATTATCAGTTATTGACCAAAATTCGATTCCTTTTCATTCTTTCAAAATATGTTTTTCTGTTAAGGATTGCGAAGGGAATTACGTAACGGAAATATTCAAATGCCTTTTTATATTTTGCACGTTTATTTAATAAAGTGCAGAAATAACAACGCTAATACTAAAATTACATCTTAACCTAGAATTATCTTATAAGTAGAAAGAATGTGTTACGTTAGTTTTATAACCACAATTCAGCGTCTCCAATATGGCGTGGTTATACTTCTGAAAAAAACGTGCCCGAACGGACAAGATGGAGTGTATGAGTCCACTGGACAGACACTGAAATTTATTTAATTTCAATTAATAACAGTGAAATCTTTACCCATGAGTGCTACGTGAAAATGTAAATATATAGTTTAGCAATATTAACTTTACAATTACGGCATTAAATTTATACATATTAATATTTAACCTACGAACTATTTCTTTTCAGCTATAACCAACATGTCCCTTCAAAATCCGTTGTTAATTCGTACGGACTTTTAACAAATTATTATAATTTATTGAAAAAATATACTTAAAACTTAAAACAACCAATTTATATAGTGCTTCAGTGCTAAATGCAAGACAAAACCTTTTTCCATGTATATTTTTTTATAACCAATTGAACATGTAACTCCTAGGGTGATTTTTCAAAGGTTCTTTTCAAAAGTATCGAAGATACCGTGAATGGATTATACACGTCTTTTTTTACTTCTATAGTGTGTTTACAATAATAAAAACAATAGCACCAAAATCAGAAATTATTAAAATAAAATTGAGCTAAAATCACAAAATCATGTCCTTAGTTGTAGGGTAGCTAGTAGGAGGTACGGTGTTGTGATGCAGGCTATGGTACAGCTGTAGTTTGGGTGGCAAGGCCAGCCCACTATCCATGTAGCACACATGTGATTGGAAGTAAGGAGGTAGTTGTGTACAGTCCATCTCATATTAGAAGGCCACATTATGACAGTAAGTGGTGGCAACTTGACGTATAGGAAAACAAACAAAGTGCCATTTACAAAATCCTGTATCAGCTTATGTATGAACGAACAGAAATTAATATTATGTTGGCTATTCTGAGAGCAGTGCCGACGCACTTCAGACAAGCAGAAAATACGCGGATAAGAAAGAGTTCGTAAATTAATTAATACATTTTATTTTATATGGTCATAAAACAGCAGTTTTTAGTTTTAGAAACTAAACTTCGTGATAAAATAGTAATGTATTGGTGTTCAAAAATGGAATGCACAATAAAGCAACCAGTATAGAAATGAAACGCAACCTCGAAACCCTTTTCACGTCGTATCCCGCCCTCTCCAACCGCGCTTTCCTTACGTGCTTGATATTAATTCCAAAAGCATACAGAAATATTGCATATTATTGTTGAATTCTTTTCTTTATAATTTGACAAAATATATTTGAAATACATTTCGTTCCCAGCCAGTAATAGAACAACAGTCTACTTTACAAAGATGCTATCTATTGTCGAAAAACCTGTTGTGCACGCCATCTATGGGTTGTTTTGCGAAGTATACGCCATATTGTTCTCCGAAAACCCATTTCCTTGTTTCCGAAGAAGTGGGACACCGCACTCTCGCAGCACCAGCACGTCATACCTGTAATGTGTGTGGCACTCACGTCTTCCCGCTGCCCCCCTACTACACGTTCCTGCCCTTCCAGTTACATTACATTTACGAACGACCCTATAAACGCCCTCCAAACTTCTTTTCGAAGACTCTCTCGCCGCCTGCCGCACCACCCAAGTAGTTCACCAATCGTTGCACGAAGCAGCACCTCCCGAACAACATCGTTGCCATGTGGCCGATCAGCTGATGGCGGAAGGATACGTTGTCAGATGTAAACATTGCTGCTACTTTCGCCGAGCTGTCAAAAAGAGGCCTTCTTATATGAGAAATGCTATAGCAGGTGGTAGTGGAAGAACTGGTTTGTGTTTTGTTGGCGAGGGACTGGTAGCCTGGCATTACGGAGACGCTTTCCTCTAGAGGAATGCCGTGGCAGCCTCCCTACAGGGATGTCCCTGTACGGTTGAAGGTTTAAGGGCTAGCAGCAGTTAGGTGCTCTGCGGGACTAGACACGGCGAGACACTTGCTGAGGCTTGCCCCTCCTTGTACACTGTCCTGGGAGGTGCACTTTGGTTATTATCGAGAATCTCTGCTGCC
Organism: Clitarchus hookeri; assembly: GCA_002778355.1. Taxonomy (NCBI): domain Eukaryota; kingdom Metazoa; phylum Arthropoda; class Insecta; order Phasmatodea; family Phasmatidae; genus Clitarchus; species Clitarchus hookeri. The sequence goes on from NQII01005572.1 coordinate 25,217, forward strand.
ATGAAGGTGGCAGCACAATAAACAATACTTCTTCACAAGTTGTCATGAAATTATTTTGGTGTTGTTGCAGACCTCTTCAGTGAACTTGCTTTAATTTATCGAGTTGTTGCATGGGTTAAACTTTAATTTTGTCATAAAACTCTTAGTATCAAAATTAAATTTGTGAATGGCTGCTATTATATTATTTTGTACTTGTATATTACAAAATATTGTGTAGTTATAGAATGTTGAGTTGAGAGGTTTTGGTCTGCAGGTGAGGATGGAGCAGTGGGAGAATACAAGGGTGGAAGTAAACTGGATTACCCTGAGAAAATGTGCGTGGCCTTGCTGGGAATCAACTGTGGAGGGAGGCGGATATTTACTACTACTTCACTGCATCTTCTATTATAGAAATGTTCAAGTATAAGGATATTGCGTGAGAAGTAATGCTGTTAGTCCTCACTGCCAAAGTAACTGCAGGTTTGGTGCATTTTGTGAGACATTACTTACGTTTGTGCAGTGAAAACACCTTTGCCTATATGATTTTTTACTTTTTGTTAGTGCAAATTATTGTGTTATAGTTGGTAAAGTGTGTGGTAGTTGCGTACTTAGTCTGTACAAGTGGGCGGGCTTGTGGCTTTGCAGATCTCTCGTATAGACTACATCCACAGTCGCAACTTCATCCACCGTGACATTAAGCCTGACAACTTCCTGATGGGGTTGGGCAAGAAGGGCAATCTGGTGTACATCATCGACTTTGGGCTGGCGAAGAAGTACCGCGATGGCCGCACGCACCAGCACATCCAGTACCGCGAGAACAAGAACCTGACGGGCACGGCCCGCTATGCCAGCATCAACACGCATCTGGGCATAGGTGAGCCCTGTGCCTCCATTTCAGTTTGAAACATGTCATAACCAGCCATGCGCCCATGTCACCAACATAGACTTATCAAGTACCACCGTTAGTGATGTTGAATTTTTTTAATTTTTGGTTTCACTGTAAATGATTGGATGTGTAACTTATGAATTTATAGTTGGTAATGGCTTTTATTGCTCGCCGTAAAATGACCAAGCTTTGTATTGTGCAGTACCGCACACCAACACGACGTGACAAGTCTGTTGCTGTAAATATTTTGGCAAATTTTGGTCCACTCTGGCCTTTGTATATAGGACCTAGAAATTTTTGTAAACAGTGAAATAATGCAAAATATGGAGGGAGAAATTATGTAATAATTCCTGTATTCATGAAACACTAATGAAATTGCTCATTTAAGTGTATCGAAAACCATAGTGCTGATCTTTATCATAAAAACTCTTGTGGACATATAGTTTTACACTTTTCCTTGTGTTATAGCAGAACGCTGCCTTCACATTCTTGTACCTTATATTTTCCTGTGTCTTACACCAATATATTTTGGTCCTGCCGAACCTCTTTTATGTATAATAGCACACATTCCCAGATTTCCTTCACACATCTTGTGTTTCTTTCATTGTTAAATATGAAATAATAAAATAGCATGTGACTTTTTCACAATTTCAACAGTCTCTGTAAATTGATTGCATGCACTGAATATACCGTTTTCACCTGAAAATAAGACTATAGTTTTCACTTTAAACTATTTAAAAAAATGGGAGTCGTCTTACAGTCGGCAGCAAACTATTTCAACCTACAATAACACGCAATGTTTACATACCTATTTGACTGCCAATCACATCACATTTAAATGCATATATTTTTTTCACATAAATATAGACCAACACAGGTGATAATAACACTAAATATAATTCAGTTATATCTAAACTTCCCTATTTACATTGCGGTTATAACATTAACCTACTGCTACTACGTAAATATGGGTGGCCATTTGGAATTCAAAACATGAAACTCTTAGATAACATGGTATGAAAGTAGTGTGCACTTTTTGCATTTTAATACCACTGCTGTTTTCCAAAATACCAACCATATTTTTTTTTTAACACTGTAAACAAAACCGAAGTTTGTAAGCAGTAATCTGAAAATATTTTCTGAAAGAAAAGTTAAAATAATATGCCATATACGGTATTTTTTTAATCTTTTAAAAAATTTTAATACCAGCATTTATTATAGTGTACAATTATAGCATCAATGCCAGTCATTTAGTATTTTAATTTTATTCAGTGATTTAAGCAAAACAATTAAAAGTGATTGAGCTTATTATTTTTTTGTGATTCCATGCAATGACTTTCTAAGCAAAAAAATTAAAATTGTGAATAAATAAATTATTATTCTTGAAACATGATCTTATAATATTAGGGGTCGTCTTGTTTTCGGATGAATACGGTAAGTTCACTAAATTTTGACTGTTCTAGAAATATAGCTTGGCAACCATGTATCCTTCCATCACAGTTGTTCTATCTATGAGGAAAACAAAGCGTAAACAAATGCTATCATCAATGTAGGTTACCTTTCCAGCTTACTTTGTTTTTGTTATGGCCAAGTTATTATACTGCTGGAGCTCTGTATATTTCATCGTGGGTGGGTGGGGTTGGGAGAGACTTTAGTTTTACGTCTTTCACCAGACTGCATTGTTTTGTGGTACTTTTTATGAGACTATAATTTTGAATTACGTACATATTTTTTTAATGGACCAGTAGAAAATTTTGCCTGTGCGGAACTAGCATTAAAATGATTATAATGTGTAAAGTTTTAACCTCACAGAAAGAAGAAAACACGATAAATATGATGTTAATGTTGATGCGTATAATATACACATTCCGTATGTATGTCAATATTTTTGACAAAGTTAACCCCACACTTGTTGGATTTTCTATGTAAAACCCTGTCACAAAATAGCATTGAATTGGTGATTTTCAGGCCACATGCATTTCATACATTCTAATAACCATTTTGAAATACATTATTTACAAAACGCTTTGACTTACGGTTCGTAATTCCTATTTGCAACTCCTGATACACATGTTCTGTGGCAATCCTTGGGATACGCTTGTCTGCCACTGATACAAAATAATTTGCAGAATCATTCAGTAAATACTACACTTGACCAGTTTCCCGAAACTAATAAACTGTGGAATGAAAATACATGTTGGCGCTTCATAACACATAACTGTACTGAAAATGGTGTACCAAGCCATACACGTGTCAGTAATATTACGCTTCACGCAAGAAAACTCACTTCAAAGACACCGCTCCAGCCAACTATGCTTAATGAAATTAAATATAAAAATCATTAACTGCATATAAAATATTCCATTAACACCATTAAGATACTCCTATAAACCTGACGGAATAAAATCACTTGCACGATGGTGTTCACAGAGCTGTAAATGTTTCACTGTCCGTATGCTCCGCCATAAATGCTAAACATATTTTTTAACCAATTCAATAAAAGCCAAAAAAATTATACATTACTTTAAAAACATAATTTAAACCACAAATGTAAGTATAATTTAAGTTTTGAATTACAACCTTCAGTTCTAAATACTATTTTCTTCCATAATTATCATTGTCATCGCCAACATAACATCTTGCAATAAATTATCGGCCGATACGATACTGGCAAAGGAGAGCATTTACTGTTTACATAGTGTGTAGGTTTCATGACTGATTGTTTTATTTAGATACGTTTATCTTAATTCTTTGCCAAAGTGAAAATGTAGGAGTGATTAGGCATTTGTATTTGCCATAAGGTATAACTTGATGCAACTGCGTGCTAAAGTTACAAAGCTATTGTTGTGAGATGGGAGGAGAGGTGTGCTGCACGGTGCTGGTGTGTTCAGAGCAGAGCCGCCGGGATGACCTGGAGTCTCTGGGCTATGTCCTCATGTACTTCAACCGTGGCTCACTACCCTGGCAGGGTCTCAAGGCTGCCACCAAGCGCCAGAAGTACGAGAGGATCAGTGAGAAGAAGATGTCGACCTCCATCGAGGAACTGTGCAAGGGTTATCCAGGTTGGCTACCATACTGTCTTTATATTCTGCTCTTACAAAAATAAATTACATTTTATTCTTTAGTGGTAGAAAATTATATTCTTCACTCGTGGTTAAAATAAATGGTTTAGTTATTCTATAAATACTGTCAATTCTAGGTTCAATGACCTTTCACGGTTCCCAAGAATATTGTATTACTTTGAAGGGGATATTTTTGGAATTTTGATTCATTTTGACCAATCCCACAATCCCTATACATAAAAGTTTCATTAAAATTATATGCAAGTCATTTTTTGCACTGTTTTCATGGCAAAATCACATGTTACCCTTAGTTTTAAGAAGTGCCACAGTCTCTTGGAATTACTTAGTATTATTGCTACCTTTATAAAATAGAAACTTTTCAATTCTGACCTCTAAAAAAGCACTTTTTGTTACTGCAGACAGTAAAGTGATGGGCTTGAAACAAAAATAGTGTATTTTTTATTTTATATATGCACTGATTCTGTGACGGGCAGGATTAATATTAGAGCCCACGTGCAAAATATGTGATGTTAAACCTAATTCTTTCAAGAAGCGATGTTTAGGCTAATTGATGTTTTGTGCCTGGGTGCTTTGATAACATTCAAGTTGGTATGGAAAATATTTGTACAAACAGGAAGATAGAAAATGAATGTTCATCAAAGAATTAATTTTTGACAAGAAAATGGTACTAAGTAGACACACCTGTTTTTTGCAGTGCGCGAAATAAATACGAAATACACAGTTTCTTGCTAAAAATAACATTACTCATGAAAAACAACAAAACACACTAAATATGTGCGAAAAAATACAGTGTTTCGGCGTGTATAGATCATTCATTTTCACAAAAAAAAAATTTGTCATCATACAGTACAGTTTAATATTTTAATTTGTTCACTCACATTCGTAAACAAAATAACCATCCCGGGCACGTATAATGTAAACATGTTGGAGCTTGGCCATAGATCCCGTACATGAGAACAAATATACACAGTTCGCACTCCGCCACCGCGTCACAAGTGCGCATTGATTGACGCCATGTTTGTACGGAATCGTGACTTAACAATATTTACGGGAATACAAATATTCAGTGTGGTCTATACGTAAAATATTAATTATCCCTAATTTTTCATCAGTAATTTCTGGTGTGCCTATACACGCACGCAGTTTATACACGTCAAAATAGGTACATTTCCGTTGTGAATCCACATGTTTAAGACACTAATTCGATAAATCTATTCGATATGTACTCGGGATTGGAAAGTCGAAACAATCAATATTTCAAAAACATTGCCGTTGAAGCGATATCGCTATGTTTAGGAAACAAACTGATCTTGGTGACAAACTAATTTTGTTTGCATTTCGTCCCTTTTCACTTTTCATTGCGTAATCAATGTAATCTTGTTGGTAGCTCTGGTAGAGCACTGTTATAAAAGCTGTAAATTACTTGAGCATTTGGAGAATGCTACTGCACCAGAGGCAGCAATCTCGCCTCGCAATGCAGTGACCTGAAAAAAATGTTTGGATTGTTTGCGAAAGATTTATTTTTCCCACACCAGAAAACCTCGGATGCACTTTCAAAGCTTTCCAAACAAAGCCAGTCACATTTGACTTCACAGTTAAAATTGGTCGGTGAGAGGAGTCTCAAAAAATTAAATGATTTAATTGAGTCAGACAGTGGTAGGGAATTCGTTGGATATCTTGGTAAATGATCCAAGAAATATTCTAAAATTTTCTTTAAAAAACCATGAAATATGTGATGCAATTAAAAAAATACCTATCTTGTGTGAGCTTTCATCTGAGAGTTTGCAACCATATCTGTTGTTCAGGGATTCTGTAGTTAACGTGTTTCAAAATGATCAAGATGTCGATATTGTTAAATTGTCGCTTTCACTGAAGCGTGATTTTTCTGACTTTGTTAATGCTGCAGTGAAATCAGTATGGATTCCAGTCAGCAATGTAGACACTGAAAGGAGTTTCTCGATGTATGGGAATAGAACGACTGACAGAAGGACAAACCTTAAGCCAAGCGATATGGAATTAATGACGGTGCTTGCGTTTTCTGATTAAATGTTTGCTATTTTATTTTTGTGCCATCACCAAAGTAGCCAAAGTTTGTTACAATACGAAATATGTGTGAGCGCTAGCATTTTTTAACCAATTATATGTCATTTTATTTTTTTGATATTACCAGACCATTTTTCTCGTGTGAGCGCTAGCATTTTTTAACCAATTATATGTCATTTTATTTTTTTGATATTACCAGACCATTTTTCTCGTGTGAGCGCTAGCATTTTTTAACCAATTATATGTCATTTTATTTTTTTGATATTACCAGACCATTTTTCTCGTGTGAGCGCTAGCATTTTTTAACCAATTATATGTCATTTTATTTTTTTGATATTACCAGACCATTTTTCTCGTGTGAGCGCTAGCATTTTTTAACCAATTATATGTCATTTTATTTTTTTGATATTACCAGACCATTTTTCTCGTGTGAGCGCTAGCATTTTTTAACCAATTATATGTCATTTTATTTTTTTGATATTACCAGACCATTTTTCTCGTGTGAGCGCTAGCATTTTTTAACCAATTATATGTCATTTTATTTTTTTGATATTACCAGACCATTTTTCTCGTGTGAGCGCTAGCATTTTTTAACCAATTATATGTCATTTTATTTTTTTGATATTACCAGACCATTTTTCTCGTGTGAGCGCTAGCATTTTTTAACCAATTATATGTCATTTTATTTTTTTGATATTACCAGACCATTTTTCTCGTGTGAGCGCTAGCATTTTTTAACCAATTATATGTCATTTTATTTTCCTGATATTACCAGACCATTTTTCTCAGCGAAATTTTTGACGTAATGAACTTAAAATGGAGGAAATCCATCAAACATTTTCACCATAAACAATTGTCTACTAATAAGTAGGGAGCTGAAAAAGTAGGTGTCATTTTCTTGCTACAAAAATGCAGGTTTCTGCTTGAGAATTGCTTAAGTTTTTCATGTCCTCTTTATAAATACATACATAATTTGAGAAATATCACGTTATTCATAAAACCTGAGTTGGCAGTGTTATTCCTATTGAAAAACAGTGTTTTTTTAACAATTATTTTCTTGCAAAAAATATCTTGACTTCTAGAGAAAATACAGCCACGTTTTTAAGGCAAAACCACTAGTTTCCTTTATCAACAGACAACATTGAAAATCATTTCACATTTTCTTACTTAAGATTTTGTATTTGACACCTGGAACAACGGTCACAATGCACTGGCAAGGGCAGACTGTTTCATGAAGAGACTAATATAAACAATTTATATAAAATTATAAAAGCACTGTTTAAAATAATAATAATAATAAAAGTGCCTTGTACAAACAGAAAAAAATAATTAGAGAAATCTACATTTATGTTTTGAACTATCTGAACTTTCAACAACAGATTTTTTCGTTATGCCGCTAACAAAACTTTTGTTTGGTTCAAAAGGTGTCTTTTTTTACAGCACATATTTACAGATAATATGTATGATAAAAATACAGTTAGCTGGAAGAATACAAGATTAAAATAAGTGATAATTCAATTTACAAATATATTCTACGTGAATAAATGCATAATAACACATTTATTTTACCTCCGTGGCGCTTCCTCGCGACGTGAGGACCATTGCCTTAGTTGCCAGCGAGGACGTACTCTGCTGTACAGTTTACTAAGGAAACACAGTATGTGATTGATACAGACTTCATAGCTATCAAACTATATATGGAGCAGCAGTTATACTTTTGCGTTTTTATATAAGACTTGAATCATATTGTGTTTTTTGGTGACACATTTGGCATATACTTGCAGGCAATGACAAACTGACAAAATATTTTTACAACATAATTTTTTTAAGAAGAAACTTAAATTTTTTTTATTAATTTTTCGTAACACATTTACAGCATATTTGCATAATCATGATACTGTCCAATTTAAGACTGGATACCTTCTTTCATTCAAATCTGTGTGCAAATAATGTTACTGAAATTAGGTATCTGTTCATTGGAACGTTTTGTTCTTCAGACAATAAAACACACTTGTATCCTATGCTGAGTAAAAAAATAATAATAATTTTTGAGAAAGGTTTTTTTTTTTATTAACAGTAGCTGAGTTTCATAATTCTGTGCAATAATTTCATAATTACATTTCATACATTTTTTAATACATATTTTATTTCTGGAAGTCACTGAAAACAAGAAGTGCTAAACTTTTTCTTTAAAAAGTCTTTTTAAACCCTTATACTATCTACAATACCCAAAAGAGCGAGCAAATCTGCATCAGCCATTGCCTTTTCTTTTCCTCTCATGCAGGAAGAATTTAAGAATTCAAAATAACTTTTGTTTCTATAATTCGNTCAGCCATTGCCTTTTCTTTTCCTCTCATGCAGGAAGAATTTAAGAATTCAAAATAACTTTTGTTTCTATAATTCGCCTGACAGCGAAATGTATATAGATCTTCACATTTAAGAGAGCAGTGTTTTACTACTGCACCACCTCACATCAATGGCTGGAGGTTTACTTTGTTTAGGAGCATCTTATATATTACAAACAATCGCAGACATTTCAAACATGATCGTAAACATGAATGCCGTTAAATGTGTCACTATTTCCTTGAAAATAAATTTTTTGGGCGGACTTCATTTTAGTCTCGCAGTTGCATTGTTTGTCGAGTGAAGTGTTACACTCCCATCCCGCTACTGCACTGACAAATTATCAAGGAGCTGTTTCCCCTATCCCGTGCACAGTTCCAAGTTAGTTTTGGCTTCAGCCTACTTCAACAGACACNATTATCAAGGAGCTGTTTCCCCTATCCCGTGCACAGTTCCAAGTTAGTTTTGGCTTCAGCCTACTTCAACAGACATGGAACATTTCTCAACTGGTAGTGAACCCACAATAAGAAGCATCGGAGGAGAAGAGACACTGGCCGCACCCCTCCCCTGGAGCGTCCACCTCGCCACTGCGATTAGTCCCACACATGACCCTAAGTCACGCCTTCTGGGCCGCTCAAACACGTCGCTAGGCTCTGGCTCCGTAGTCCCCTTAAGGGCCGTCCAAATCTCTTCACTCACTTGAATTTAGTGTGGTGTCAAGACTGCTTCAACCTTAATAAAAATATTCTATGTTACAAAAACAAAGTAGTTTCAATGTTAATTAAAACATAAAACAACGGATAACAAATTTACTGGGAATTTTATGGCTTCATTGGCGATTCCCTTGGTATGGAATGTAGGCATGTGTGAAGGTCGTTTTTCAAATGTGAAGCGAAGTCGAAGCGAAGCTTGCATCATGCAAAGGAATTTCAAGGAAAAGTCGAAGGATTTAAAAATAAATTTAGTAATTTATAGTTGGCTAGTTTCCAAGTGTATTCAACTCATTTGTACTGTTACTGCCAAAAAAATGTATGCCTACTAGACACTGAGCAATTGCNCAAGTGTATTCAACTCATTTGTACTGTTACTGCCAAAAAAATGTATGCCTACTAGACACTGAGCAATTGCATAAATATATCCTAATCTTGTACTGCTGAAAAACTGAGATATCAAAATCTGCAAGAAAGTAATCATTATACATTTAGATACCTACAAACTTGNGGAACATTTCTCAACTGGTAGTGAACCCACAATAAGAAGCATCGGAGGAGAAGAGACACGGGCCGTACCCCTCCCCTGGAGCGTCCACCTCGCCACTGCGATTAGTCCCACACATGACCCTAAGTCACGCCTTCTGGGCCGCTCAAACACGTCGCTAGGCTCTGGCTCCGTAGTCCCCTTAAGGGCCGTCCAAATCTCTTCACTCACTTGAATTTAGTGTGGTGTCAAGACTGCTTCGACCTTAATAAAAATATTCTATGTTACAAAAACAAAGTAGTTTCAATGTTAATTAAAACATAAAACAACGGATAACAAATTTACTGGGAATTTTATGGCTTCATTGGCAATTCCCTTGGTATGGAATGTAGGCATGTGTGAAGGTCGTTTTTCAAATGTGAAGCGAAGTCGAAGCGAAGCTTGCATCATGCAAAGGAATTTCAAGGAAAAGTCGAAGGATTTAAAAATAAATTTAGTAATTTATAGTTGGCTAGTTTTCAAGTGTATTCAACTCATTTGTACTGTTACTGCCAAAAAAATGTATGCCTACTAGACACTGAGCAATGGCATAAATATATCCTAATCTTGTACTGCTGAAAAACTGAGATATCAAAATCTGCAAGAAAGTAATCATTATACATTTAGATACCTACAAACTTGATAAAAACTACCATACTCCATATACCCAGTCCCATTTGGCACCACCACTGCACAGTGATTTCAATGTGTGGCTATCAACATTTGGCCTCTTCCCTTTCCTCCTCCAAGAACCCTTGTCGCTGTCAGGCTAGATAGTGAACTTGCTGGATGGTGGTGGCATTAGGGCCTCAGTGCAAGAGAGTTGAGCCACTTTCACTGCTTACAAGGAAAGTGTGCAGTTCTTCCAATATGACGTATCAGCTGTGGCACGTACGTCAGCCCAACTCCCGCATGAGATAAATTATGACATCGCTGCACAAGTCAAAATTAGAAAGGCAAAGAAACATGAATTTTTCGAGACAGAAAATGCACACTGTATTTGTGTTATGTTATGGTCGGTCACCCTCCTATTAAACAGCCTTTTACTAGTGTGCGTCAGGCANTATGGTCGGTCACCCTCCTATTAAACAGCCTTTTACTAGTGTGCGTCAGGCATGACTTCTTGTTCACCTAACAAAAGCGAGAGAGGTGGAGGGAGAAAGATAAAGAAAGGATAGCGAAATGCAAAGTTTTGCACGCCCCTAATGGAATGTTGATATTTACTGTGGTAAGTTGCTGGAACTGGCATTGTGGTGTTTGAATCCTTTTGTCTGGTCCCTGGATATTTTGTTATCGTCTGGAACTGCCATCTGGTAGTCTTGTCTGGAACTTCCGTCTTGTTGCAACGGACGTGGAATCTCTTCACCCCACAGCCGAGCCAGCCTTGTTTGTGATGTTGCAGTCGTCAGAACACAGTGACGACTGAAGCTCGGCTTGGCACACTTAGTATATGTAAGCATGAGAAATCAGTTTGTAAACAAAGTCACTACTACAAACAACAAATGGAAGTCTACAATTTTTCTCTGAAACCTGTTGACAGTTATGCAGTTCACGCACTTTGCACAGCAGACACACGAAGCATTTGCAATACAACATTCAAACCTGACTATGAGAACAGTGCTGCAGAATCCATTACAAATTATCGCTACCATAAAACTTGCATTGCGAGAACTTGAAGGCAGCGGGGCCCTATCCGTCCTGGCTCCTGAATGACCTTGTACACGAGCAGAAGAAATTTTGTTNGAGAACTTGAAGGCAGCGGGGCCCTATCCGTCCTGGCTCCTGAATGACCTTGTACACGAGCAGAAGAAATTTTGTAGACAAATGTTTGGACTAACGAGAAGATAAAAAGTAAAGATTGTCGTGGGTTACATTGGTCACACTCTTGTTCGTTCTATGATGTGTTCTATGACGTTCTGTGTGCTCACAGCTAATATCATCACATAGCCTCACCTCCACTCTACACATCTATTGTACCACCAACATTCCTAAAATAAGGGCATTGCATTGCCGAACACTGTCTAATAAGGGTATTGCGCAGTACAAAGCATTCCTCCGAACACTTTCCCCCACGAGTCAAACTGTGTCGCAAGTAACAACCAGCTGCATTTCCAGAACATACTCGTAAAGAAAGAATACTATAGAACATCNAAGTAACAACCAGCTGCATTTCCAGAACATACTCGTAAAGAAAGAATACTATAGAACATCTTAACAGTCCTTATCACAGATTCCCCACGATACTGACACTACAACAACTTTAGAAAAAACACACCACAGCAAATACACAAAAATCAACATTGCCAAAACATCCAAAATTGATANCACTGTCTAATAAGGGTATTGCGCAGTACAAAGCATTCCTCCGAACACTTTCCCCCACGAGTCAAACTGTGTCGCGAGTAACAACCAGCTGCATTTCCAGAACATACTCGTAAAGAAAGAATACTATAGAACATCTTAACAGTCCTTATCACAGATTCCCCACGATACTGATACTACAACAACTTTAGAAAAAACACACCACAGCAAATACACAAAAATCAACATTGCCAAAACATCCAAAATTGATAACCAATCACATTCCTTTGCAAACAACAAAGAGAAAAAAAAATGTTTGGTTAAAATTATTATTTCCTTGATTAGAAAGTATTGATAGAATGTTACATTTACTAACAACCGAGCACCTTCCATAACCTAACACATTTTTCCCAAATTCCTGTGAGAAACTTGATTTTTGCTTGTGATGAATTTCCTTTTCCCTAAATAATTGTTAATAGTTGAACTAATCAGTATGAGACACTGCTGACGTGTCACTGTTGTTACAGCGGAGTTCCCTACGTACTTGAACTACTGCCGGTCGCTGCGGTTTGAGGAGCGCCCTGACTACTCCTACCTTCGCCAATTGTTCCGAACTCTGTTCCATCGTCAGGGGTTCACCTACGACTACGTCTTCGACTGGAACATGCTCAAATTTGTAAGTTTCAACACTACTCATATTCATAATTAATATTTTGATATAGTTTTGCACCTCAGCGTGTGTAAGTTCCATGAAACCCTTACTCAGTTTGTCATAGGTGTTTAAATTGTAGCTGATAGAAAGACTTGCTGTTGAACTTGCAGACATTGGTGGTGTAATACCAATAGTCTTACTGTGTTTCTGCTGATGACTGCCTATTCAAGGAACATAGTGTCTCCTTCATGCTTTTCATGCACTTTTGTGTTGATGCTTCACTACCTCTGTATGCTTCTCTAGAGTAGGAAATTTGTCCTTTAGTTATGGAATTGGGCATTGTTTCCATAGCTTCATTTCAGGTTTAGGTGATTTTCAAAGTCTGCAAATATTGCAGATAATATTGGTTGTGCACGAACTTGTTTCCGTGCGTCTTTGTTTGGTGTATTTGTGGTGTGTTAAACTAAACTCGAGAAGTGGCAGTGGTTTCAAAGTTCTTTCGTGTAAGGTTATTCAAGTTGTAGTAGACCATCTCAGTAGTTGTGGGAATCATGCTTTTTTAGAACTAATCAAATATCTTATATTAGAAAAGATTCACAATTCATGAATCTTAAAGGAATCANTGTAAGTTTCAACACTACTCATATTCATAATTAATATTTTGATATAGTTTTGCACCTCAGCGTGTGTAAGTTCCACGCAGCCCTTACTCAGTTTGTCATAGGTGTTTAAATTGTAGCTGATAGAAAGACTTGCTGTTGAACTTGCAGACATTGGTGGTGTAGTACCAATAGTCTTACTGTGTTGCTGCTGATGATTACCTATTCAAGGAACATAGTGTCTCCTTCATGCTTTTCATGCACTTTTGTGTTGATGCCTCTGTAGAGTAGGAAATTTGTCCTTTAGTTTCCATAGCTTCATTTCAGGTTTAGGTGATTTTCAAAGTCTGCAAATATTGCAGATAATATTGGTTGTGCACGAACTTGTTTCCGTGTGTCTTTGTTTGGTGTATTTGTGGTGTGTTAAACTAAACTCGAGAAGTGGCAGTGGTTTCAAGGTTCCGCCACTTGTCAAAGTTCTTTCGTGTGAGGTTATTCAAGTTGTAGTAGACCTTCTCAGTACTTGTGTGAATCATGCTTTTTTAGAACTAATCAAATATCTTATATTAGAAAAGATTCACAATTCATGAATCTTAAAGGAATCAGATCATTTTAAAATTTCTTGCATTGTATGAAGTTCTACCTAACGGGTGTTTCTGGTGTTGGCCGGCATCTGTGTCCCTCCNAGATCATTTTAAAATTTCTTACATTGTATGAAGTTCTACCTAACGGGTGTTTCTGGTGTTGGCCGGCATCTGTGTCCCTCCACACAGATGGCTGGGATGTAGGCGTCCTCTACTTGACTGGGTTTTTATTGGGGGTTGAGCTGCAGATTTTGGTATCTATTACAGAGCCTTGAACATGAGGAGGAGCGTTTTGTCTTTTCGCACACGAAACAGTGTGAATGCAGGTGTCAAGTTGAGGTGGCGGACCACCTTGTCTGCAGTTGAGGTCTGACTATATGTGGCTGGGTTACTCACAGGTGTGGGAGGTAATGGTGGGACGGCACACGGGACATGCCAGAGCAGGCTTCTTTTCCCACAACTGGAGCTGATGGATTTTCCCCTCTGCTGAGTGGCTTTCTCTATCTTCCACATGTATATTTGGTTGACACCCTTATCGCCACCTTCTATGCCTTTAATCAGGTTTGATCTCACCTTCTATGCCTCCAATCAGGGTTCGTCTCCGTTTGGCTTCTTTATCTCGCGCAGCCTTGTGGCGAGGTAAAAGGGGGTAGATAGTGCAGAGCTGTGAACAGTGGGTGTACTGTAGGGATAGGCACGACATGAGAGGAAGAATGGGTAGGCAGACCTGACTACTGGTCTCTAGCAAGTGACTTGGCGGGAGGGATGTTGCTGGCAGACCCACGCTTACAGAATGTGACAATAGGCAAAGGAAGGTCACCGCTCTCATGTTACTCAGGGAGGTGGGATGTCGCCATAGATCTAAATATCACGTAGAGACAGTTCTCTCTGGAGATGAGGTAGGAAAGGACGTGGCAAGATGCTGGAGGTTCCATGGACGAAACAGAAGATAGTGGGAGCAGGTAGAGAAAGAACAGTTAGCTGTGAGCGATAATTCAGCCAAAAGTTTATGTGTGTTGATTGCCTGAACTGTAAACTCACACAGCCAGCTTGTACCCAGACTAGGGTCTGAAGGACTGATCCTAGGATACCAACCAGTGATGTCTAGTCACAAGACGCGGGGGGCGAGGGTGACCCCAGTCGCTTGGTACTTGGACTCGTGAGCTCTAGGTGCATGGCTAATGGGTAGCTGAGAAGCGCAGAAGGCTTTGGATAGCTGGCCGGCAGCTTGACTATCTATTCTGAACAATGAGAATCAGCTAGTGGTAAATGAAGGCTTGAAGCGTCAGTCAGTATGCGGTCAGGCAGAGTGACACACTATGACGGTGTTGCGCGAGATAGTCAGTAGATGCAGTTGGGCAGAGTAATGTCCTACAACTGAGCTGCGAGAGAGAGCCTTGAACTGTGGCCTGTGTCATATATACACACACACCCAGAGCACATGGGGTGCGGGGGGGTGCAGAGAGAGAGAAGTGGTGGAGATAGCCGAAAGCGGCTGAAGCTGGTGGCTCGTTTCCCCTCCGCAGCGGAATGGGTAGATGCCACACCGTGATGCAAAAGAGTTGCGGTCCAACAGGATGCATCAGCTGGCTCGAGCCAACCCTAGAAGTAAAATTTGTTCCTACGGGCACTTAGATCTATCTAGTTAATTCACATGTGACATTTGACTGTATTTAACAAATATAACATGTAATTTTGCTGCTAAAACCATGCAAAAATGGCCAAATTAAAATTTTGATGCAATTTTTGCTTATAGGGGATGGTCAGAATTCGTCCAAGATCAAATAGTGACTCCTCCAAAGTTGCTACAATTCTTTGTATTTATGAATGGTTGTAATATTTAGTTTTGATCGTAATAAGACGCCTGCCTTTTGAAGTGATTAATAGTATAGTATATATTTTCAACAAGTGTGTTGTTCGNTTTTGATCGTAATAAGACGCCTGCCTTTTGAAGTGATTAATAGTATAGTATATATTTTCAACAAGTGTGTTGTTCAAGACAGCAGTGAAAAAATATGGTCATTAGAATCTGTTTCTTTACTAACTTCAATAATTTGTGTTTCAAAACCACATCCTCTGGTTTTCCCTTAAATTCCAATTGCGTTTGTCGCTAGTGATGCTGTGCCCGGGCTCAATGTTTGCGCATTATTTAGTGACAAAGAGGGTCATATCAGTATATTCAGAAGAATTGCATCTGTTGAAATNTTTTGATCGTAATAAGACGCCTGCCTTTTGAAGTGATTAATAGTATAGTATATATTTTCAACAAGTGTGTTGTTCGAGACAGCAGTGAAAAAATATGGTCATTAGAATCTGTTTCTTTACTAACTTCAATAATTTGTGTTTCAAAACCACATCCTCTGGTTTTCCCTTAAATTCCAATTGCGTTTGTCGCTAGTGATGCTGTGCCCAGGCTCAATGTTTGCGCATTATTTAGTGACAAAGAGGGTCATATCAGTATATTCAGAAGAATTGCATCTGTTGAAATAAATTACATTTTAACTATATATCCTCTTGATTTTCCAGCAAGATGCAAATGAAAAAAGGCCTCGCCTGGCGCTCAGTAAAACTTCAATTTTTGATAAGAGGAAGTCCAATATGCCCTTTTAGGATATCATTTTTTTTAAAACATGTGTCTATTAAAATAAATTTGTATTACATTTAAAAAACTGGTCATTTTTGTGCTAGAGATGATTGAACATGGACTTCATGCGACAAATTGCCAATTTAGGCGTGTAGGTTTTGGGGGAGGGGGTGGTCAGAATCAGTCAGAAATTCCACAATGCCTCTATTAAGACCATCCCTTACTGAGTCTGTGAAGGTTGTATCATTGAGTTCTACTGTGTGCAGTTCTTGCAAACTATGCAGTGCGTAACAATCATAATAATTGCTCAAACTTATTGTTCTGCATGTTTCCTTCTAATATTTTCTAACCAAATGTTGCCATGGTCCCCCAAAATGGTTGTTATTTAGAGAGGTTCGCTATTCCCAGGGTCATACAATTGAGAATTAACTATGTGGTATTTTAGTTGTGATAGGTGTGCAGTAATTATGGAGTTCAACTACATAAAAGTAATGTTAATTTTGAGCGTATAGCAAGGCAGCTGTTGACGAGTTTTCTACGTGTGACAGGGTGGCTCAAGACATGGGGGAGCAGAGGAACCCCGGGAGAGACGCTACACATCGCGCACGGGCCAGGCCACGGCCGCCACGACCGCTGTGGGAGGTGGTACTAGCCGGCGCACCCAGACTGCCTTCGACCTGGTCAACAGCCCTCCGGGAACGACACCTCCGGTCACCACTGTCAGTCCCACTGCAGGTAACCTCGCCAGTTGTGTTAGAAATATAGTCGTGGACATTTGCAATTTTCATACCCGAGACTTTCTATGTGTTAGCCACATTTTCTTGTAGGAGGGTAAGTAAGACGTTGAAACTAAAAATTGTATATTTCATTATCTCCCATTCTTCTTCCCCTTTTCAGCTCCATTTTCTTTATATTTCCTTTCTCGTAAAATTCCCGCCCCATTCCCTGCCTTCCTTCATCTGCTACTTAAGCGTCACATCAAGTTTAAGATGCTTGTCTCATGGTAGGATGACGTCTCTGCCTTTTTGGAACTGTTGTGGTAAATACATTAGTCTTATCTATAAAGGGTGGTAATTGAAATGCCCTTTCGGTGATTCTGCCATTTAGGGGTATAGAGGATGTGGCAGTATTAGCAAAGGGGTTGAACAATATCCCATATTTACAGTGTTTCCATACGCACTTTCTGTTACTGTCTCTGGGAACCACGTGACATGAGAGGCTAATGTGTAGAGGTTTTTCTGCTCAAATTAAAGACGTAAAAATTGGTTTGGAAAAATTACGCCTTGAAAATGCTTTGTATACTCTNGTCTCTGGGAACCACGTGACATGAGAGGCTAATGTGTAGAGGTTTTTCTGCTCAAATTAAAGACGTAAAAATTGGTATACTTTNATTGGTTTGGAAAAATTACGCCTTGAAAATGCTTTGTATACTCTGTTACTTAACATTTTTATAACTGAAATTTCTTGGTTTTTTAATAATATTATTTTTAATAGTTTGGTGTTCAAGTTTTGGTTTACACCGATGGCACGGGTGGTGAGTAAAGTTGTGGTACTCATTCATACTCTTTTACTTATGTAGTGGGATTTGCATTCCTTTGAGTACTAAATCTTCGGTAATATCATTATTTATGGCCCTCTGGAGGAATACAGTTAACTCTGTGTGTGTCAAAAACGCATGTACCGATAAACCATATCCGCAGTTAATTTTCAGTGATCTCTGCAAAATTCCTATATAAATAATGAAAAGCTACCCACTTGTATCATTTATCGGATGTTGCATTGATCAAAAATCAAAATATCTTTTGTTCTAGGCACTTAAGATTTCCCACAACAATTGTTTCTAAGCTGGTTGTTTATGCAAATTCTAATACAGTGGAACCCTGTTATTTCATTTCTCAAGGGCGCCTTGAAATGTCAACCTTATATAAAGGAAAACTTTATAAGAGGGTAATTTTGTATTTGAAAACATATTTGTGTTCCAAGAGAAGGCACCTTATTAAGCAGGGAAATGCTAAGAGGGGGTGTTATAACAGAGGATTGCCTGTAATGAACTGTGGGCATATCTTAAATACCGGATGAAAAAACATATCCCAATCATTAAACATAAGTATTGTATTATAAAATATTGAAATGCACTTAATTTCGAAAATCCGCCGAATGTTTACATAAAATTCACTAANGTAATTTTGTATTTGAAAACATATTTGTGTTCCAAGAGAAGGCACCTTATTAAGCAGGGAAATGCTAAGAGGGGGGATTGTTATAACAGAGTTCCACTGTAACTGGATGAAAAACATATCTCAATCATTCAAAAGTATTGTATTATAAAATATTGAAATGCACTTAATTTCGAAAATCCGCCGAATGTTTACATAAAATTCACTAAATTTCTGCCAAATGTAAAAAAAGTGGCAAAAATCAAACAAAATTTATTAAAAGCAATGATTTAAAATAGAAATGTGCTAAAATTTGTTAAAGATCTAAGTACAGTAATAAAGCATTATACGCAGTTTCATCATAATAATGGTGCATTTTATATTTTTTACTCTTCTTTGGAGGCAAATTTAACACAGCTTTACGAGTTTGACATGTGAAAACCAGATTTTTTGAAATTATATTTTACTTTGCTAAAAATTCCGTTGCCCGCTAAATGGTTTTAAATTTCGCCAAATTAAATGCAGTCTGCTAAGTTGACAACACTCGCCATCTTGTGTGACAGTTGATATCACTTCATTACTTTTAAAAAAAAGTTACTAGTGTAATTTTATTTTAACAGAATTAATTCGTGAAAACATACTGTTCCCCTTTAATGCTTGTAATTTACATGGTTATTTACCGCACTGACCTAAAAATTATTACTTTTCCATTGTGGAACGAGATTAAGTTCAAATCCGTCCATTATGAATGTCTGGTTCTGGTCTGTACCACATCCATTAAACATAGTGTTTTATTTGCGCAAATAATTGTTTGCTGACTTGAAACAAAGAAATGCCTGCAATTATTATGTTTTACCTGTTTTTCGACGTGAGTAATTTAAAACAAATAGTGATTGAATTATCAAAAATAAATTACGTGGTTATTAACAATTGCAACGTTTCACGACAACTAGTTGTGTACACTAGCATTTGAGGTTAGGGAGTGTCTGTTTACCTGCTCTTGGCGCTACCGAATTTTGGTAGTACCAGTTTTAAGATAGTTTTTTCACAGATAAACAATAGTTCCGAATATATTCTGGTTTTCAGACAGAATATCTGATCGATGGATGCGGGTAAATGAATGATTTAAGGGCGTAGCATGCAGGTTTTTTTAACATTGTTTATAGAGGATATTTGTTGGGACCATCCACAAAAATCGACTGACGGGAAATCGACATAAACGGGAACGCAACAACGAGGTTTCACTGTACATCAAACACGCCACAGTTTGTCATCACGCATCACACATTGCTCTTAGTTCAGATGGTGACTGCGAGACAGCAAGTTTGGCGTGACCCTTCCCTTACAAGCCTCACTAGAGGTGAAGCAGTTACTTAGCAACCAGTGTGGCATCCCCTCTGTGCTGCATTTGCCTGCATGCCTGGCAAGAAGGCAATTAGTAGAGTACATGACACACATGTCGAGCGCACCACACTACAGAGTGGCCAAGACCTCCGCTGGGTCTGACCACGTTCTGCATATGCAACAGTTGTCCGATATATTGCAAAAAATTTGGCCAAGATTATCCATTGCTCAAAATAATTGCACCTATCAACACTAAGACTTCAAAGCCAATATTTTTGCTTGTAAATGTTAGGCACTACATTTTAGTTTGGAATTATATTTGCAAAAATCGTTTCTTTTGTGATTAAAGATGGTTTCCCCCCCTTTGTAAAGTTGGGGTTTAATCATATTTGGCATAAATACAATATGATTTTAAACAAAACAATGTTTAATTTCACTCATTGGGTAGCAACTTCTTGAATAAAATATGCCCAGAAGCATATACTTGCCCTCCACGTATCACCAAAAATTGTTTGAACATCGAGCGACTTGTATTACCAAGCATAATAAACACGTGTCTTTTGAATAAACTGATATCATGTAAGGGCCTATTCGACACCTTTTGTCAACTAATATGCGTAAGCACCAAGTCCACTCGTAGTGTAACTCGGGACAGGCGTTATGTATACTGGAAAATCCCCTCCCTTCCCCTCTCCTGGTTCCAAACCTTTCTTCCTACCACCCATCCTTCCTTCCATCCTTCCTTCCTTCCTTCCTTCCTTCCTTCCTTCCACCCTTCCTTCCTTCCTTCCACCCTTCCTTCCTTCCTTCCTTCCATCCTTCCTTCCTTCCTTCCACCCTTCCTTCCTTCCTTCCTTTCTTTCTTTTTTTCTTTCTTTCTTTGTAAAACTCAGGTTTTTGGGTGTTGTGTAATATTTTAACGTCGCAAATGGTGACTGCTGTTATTCTTATCATGGAGTCAACCGGACATGAAAGGGTGAGAACAAACATTGAGATAAGATGTCATACAGTTAACTAATTAACCAAGCTTGGAGGGAGTGTTGCTTCTCTCAATATCTGTAAGATCTCCACAACCTCTTCAGCTAGTGTTCATTCTGCTGATGTAAGGTGAGTGTGGAGATGTGGAAGCTTATGACTAATGTTTTGTACTAGGGATGTCAAAATATATATTTTTCTCTATTCTGATTCTCTATTCCAATTGCAAATCTTTTACTCGATTCCGATACCATAAATTAGGATATAGGAACTATCATCATATGCCTACAGTCAAGTCAATGTGTCCTTTTGAAGTTTTGTTGTTTTACAGGTCAATGTACAGACAGAAATATGAAGACAACTACAGCAAAGACTTTCTGGTCTGCGAAGTGAAGTTGATGTCATACATTTGTGTAAAATTCAGCCTTATCTAATTAGACTAAACAAGTCCATATATTAAGAACTGAAAAAATAGTATTTTAATCTGTATTTTTGATAAATCTATGATTTATTTGAAATGAATATTTGACATAGTATTATAAATAAAAGTTACACAAAAGATCTCAACTTCTCAATACAATATTTTTAAGTAAACTTATGAAGCAAAATAGCCAACATGTACACACAAATATTATTGCTATTCAGTAATGAAATTTAAATACTAGTAACCTTTCATTTAGCATTGCTAAATCCAGTAAAAAATAATAAAATAAACACAAATTTATCAGAAATTTAAAAAATTTAAATAAGGGAAATTAACAATCAATTTCATTCATTAATTTTTGTGTAAGAAGTCTAGCATCTTAACTCTTTCTGTCTCTAGTTTGTTCCATTTTTGGTCACATGTTAACCCCTAATGAGCTGAAAAGTCTCTCTGAAAAAACTGTAGATGACTGAGTAGGCAGATACTTCCTGGTGTCTGCCCTTATTTTACCAGAGCAGCACATCAGTATCTGGTAACGGGACTGGTTCTCTGGGATAACTGTCTACTTCAGAAGTAGCAAGACAGTTCAGAATTTTTCATTATGGTGGAATAAATATTCCACACATGCTCCTGCCGAGTCAATTGAAAGTGTTTGTATGACTAACCTGTTGGCAAAATTATTATAATTAATTAGAGTTACCGGTACCATACATTTGGTGCAGTTAGGAACAAAATATTTGTTCTTAATTTTTACTCACCAGTTATTCAACAGCAGTAGTTTTGGAAGAGTCATCTGCACAATCCACTGCTGGTATCAGTTTCTCTCGTGCANAAGGTTTTCCTGCTTATAGTGTCACTTTCTTGTGGACCCCTGAAGAACCTTATAAGAGGGTTCCACTGTATCTGGTAACGGGACTGGTTCTCTGGGATAACTGTCTACTTCAGAATTTTTCATTATAGTGGAATAAATATTCCACATATGCTCCTGCCGAGTCAATTGAAAGTGTTTGTATGACTAACCTGTTGGCAAAATTATTATAATTAATTAGAGTTACCGGTACCATACATTTGGTGCAGTTAGGAACAAAATATTTGTTCTTAATTTTTACGCACCAGTTATTCAACAGCAGTAGTTTTGGAAGAGTCATCTGCACAATCCACTGCTGGTATCAGTTTCTCTCGTGCAGAATTTAGTGAATGTAGGATCCAAAAGTGAGGAANAGAATTTAGTGAATGTAGGATCCAAAAGTGAGGAAACTGCATACAATGTCTGCTGCTCCAAATCACCACAACGCAGTTGGAGAGAGGCTTTCAGATCGTTAAATATTCCCTGAACACCAGATCCAACTGGTGCACGTTTCTCCAGTTTCTTCTTGATGCTGTTAACAATTGGAATGACCTCAGATACACCAATTTTTGATGACCTCACAGCAAGTGTTGCATTATCAAAAATTCTCAGCATGTCAACAACATGTTCCATAAGGTTCAAGTTGTGTGCAGATAATTCATAATGCAACTTCAGGTCCATAGCTGCTATCGATATTGCATGCTTCTGTTCAAACATGCGTGACATGTGCACCTTGTCACTGCTACAGTGAAACTTTGCAAGCATGTACAGGCTGTTCAAAATGTCCGACAAATATTTTTGGCAACTTGTAATTAATGTATTTATCTCCTTTGAACTGAAAAGTGCATCCTTCAGAACAAGTTGTAATGTATGGGCCAAGCAAGGACGATGATGATAGCGGACATTTCTAAGGCAGCAATGACATTTCTTCCGTTGTCCCTCATGACTGCAACCACACCTTCTCTTGCAAATTCCACTCAGTAAATGTTTTCCTTAAAAATTCAAAAAGATTCAATGCTGTGTGACTANCCACACCTTCTCTTGCAAATTCCACTCAGTAAATGTTTTCCTTAAAAATTCAAAAAGATTCAATGCTGTGTGACTAACCTCGGGGAAAGGCACAACCTCGATACAAACATGGTGAGGAACAAAGTCATCAGTTGTAAAACTGACATGTTCTGNACCTCGGGGAAAGGCACAACCTCGATACAAACATGGTGAGGAACAAAGTCATCAGTTGTAAAACTGACATGTTCTGCATGTTTCACAAGTTCTTCACTTTTCTCTCTTGACTTCCCATATAGTTCTGGAGTAACCTTTCCAGCAATGGTATTTCTAGATCGTAGTGTGCATCGTGGTTCAAGGCNGACTTCCCATATAGTTCTGGAGTAACCTTTCCAGCAATGGTATTTCTAGATCGTAGTGTGCATCGTGGTTCAAGGTGTATCATTAAATTCCTAAGTCCCCTGTCGTAAACAATACTATATTCTGTGTAATGGCTGTAGCTCGTGGATCACCTGGCTTAAATGACGTTTTCTTCCCCCAGAGACTTGTCAATATCGGCTGATTCCGTTCGTTTGATTTTCCTATGTAGGCNGCTGATTCCGTTCGTTTGATTTTCCTATGTAGGCCTACTGAAGGAGATGCTTCTTCCGGACATTGTAAGTTGCAGGGAACACTGGATGTCTTGCTGCTACATGCATCTTTGCCTAAAAGATCTGAAACATCATTATTGCCAATTTTCTTGTACTCGTCGTGTTTACTTAAGTGTTTTCTCACGTTACTAGTTGTGTGACTAACCCCACCTCGTGAAATTTTTGCAGAGCACAAACTGCAAAACCTGTAATTTGCGTCGTTTTCATCAACTGAAAAATAATTCCACACATTGTTATACATTTTCTTCATTTCTAAGTAAATAAATTCCTCAGTACATCAAAAACTTTATAACACTGCCCAGGTGCCCGTTTTTAGAACAAAGACAAAAACACCTTCACGCATAGATTTAGATATTAGTTGCATGCGCCACTAAGACAAAATTAAGGGTCTTAAAATATTTGGTAAAGGGAAACACGAAAAAAAATTGCTTCAGATACGTTCAAGCAAGACTGCTACACCTTGCAAGCATTAATCATGTCACCATACTGCAATTATCCGTGCTGTAAAAAAATAAGTTGTGAAAGTATAAATTTTTTATTATCCTTAAATGGATGCGCCCTTATTTTCAAAACCGAAAATATATAATGCCCGCTGCCCGCCTGTAGCTACGACTTGTTGTGTGCAGGTGTTCTTGGCAACTCAACCAAAACAGAGTTTCCAAGTAGACATTTAGACTATTTGCATGAAAACTTGCAAGTTGTTATTTATTATTATTATTATTATAAACAAGAAAAATAGACATAATTAATTTTAAAATACAGCTCCTGGAAATACAATAATTTATTAGAACTGGTTGGCAGAAGTACTATCTTAACTGTTGGCAGTACTGCTTCCAAATTAATAAAAATGTAATGGCCATGTTTATTTTACGTGCGTCTCATTTTCCTATTTCGATAACGACACCAAAGCTTATATTTGTTATTCTACCGCAAATATTATAAAATTAAAATTTTAAAAATGTTTAAGAACTGTTGTTTTTTTTTAAACAATTTTCTTACGTTAAGTAACTAGAGTTTTGTTTTGCAGCGACTCGTAAATATGCTATGGTTAAAGCTAACAGACACTAGCTTCTCACGATTCTCATAATGCAAATGAATAGGTTGAATCAAGGAATCGAAGAATCTAATTTGACATCCTTATTTTGTACACCTTGTTAAACCAGCCTTTCCATCAGGGAAACGAGTGTCCCATTTTGTTGGTTCTGCCTTAATAAGAATATGCCGTAGAAGGTTGTACTTTATTTAAGTTTTGTCGTTGCTACAGACATGTTACAAATGTGTCTTAAATTTGATGTCAACTTTACCTCAGCAGGCTGATTCATGCGCCCATATTTGAAAACCAAATGCAGTCTGTGTTGAACACATATAAATGTGGGTGATATCATTCCTTGTCTACAGTATTTGTTGCTTCTTCACACTGTGTGTATCAAACATATGACGTGTTTGGTTATTTCCTAAATATACTATGTATCACAAGCATTTTATACCTGTTATTGCAAAAACCACTGTGTTATTTATGGTTAAATTAAAATATTTTTATATTACCCATAAATTATAATAGTATGTCTTTTATATTGTTATGAACAAAAACAGGGAAAAAATAGCTGTTAGTAATGCATTGTAAGAAATAGTTGTAGTGCANTCTTTTATATTGTTATGAACAAAAACAGGGAAAAAATAGCTGTTAGTAATGCATTGTAAGAAATAGTTGTAGTGCAACACATTATTAAACCGAGTGCGCACAAATGCAGTAATTTCCTAGACTCTGTTAAGCTGTGCTTGCATGAGGTGGAGGAATATCCTGGACTTGATGAAAGTCGTATGTAACAGTGGAAGGACTACAGCTGAGAAATAGCACTTTTCGTGTTCACAGTTCTGTATGAAACCACAACTTTCACCTTCTCTTGAATATTCAATCAAGAAAGGGCAGTGCTAATATTTTCAGCAATGAATTCACCTGTGTGGTTAGCACCACCAAACAGCATAACGTTAAATGGCAATGAATGAATTCCCATTCTTAATTTATAAGATAAGTACCGTAGTTATGCTGATGAAGTCGCCACAGACATCAGAAGTCCACAAATCTCTCCTAACTGCGATGTGTTCAGTTGTAAGTAAAATATTTCCACTTGTGGTTCTAACCTTTTCATGTAATTCCAGAATCAGTTTGCCAATTATTGGGGGTCGCGGTGGCTAAGCGGTCAGCTTGCTTGCCTCCCACCCAGACGAACCACATCACTCCTGCATTTTTTCATGTGGAAATCATGCTGGACGATGCCACTGGTTGCAGGTTTTCTCTGNAAAGCATCAACCGAATTTCACCAAACTCTGTACCTATATAGTACTTAATAAGGATACAACTTTTATAGTTTTTGACTACACCGGGTGATTACTTTAAAGTGGCGGCAACTTTTATTTATTTATTTATTTATGTCATCTCAGGAACTATTCAACCAATTTAAACCAAACTTTGTATGGTGGCAGAGTATCATGTAAGCATTAAATTTAGAAATTGATATTGTTGTTAATCTCCAACCTTTTTTAAGANTGTATGGTGGCAGAGTATCATGTAAGCATTAAATTTAGAAATTGATATTGTTGTTAATCTCCAACCTTTTTTAAGATAGCGCCAAATGATAAAACGGAATTTTACATTATATCTCAAAAACTATGAAATAAATTCTCATCCAATTTGGCATGTAAGTAATACTACGACATGCCAGGTAAACATAAGTGATTGAACTTAAGTATTTGTTTTCAAAATGGCGACCATACAGACATTGTAGGTTTATTTGATTATCTACTATGCCATTTAATCAATTTTGATCAAATTTTGTTTGCTGAAAGCATCTATTACAAGCATCATATATGCTAACTCACAGTCATTTTGTAAGATAGCACCACATGAATAAATACATTTTTATGTAATATCTCAGCAAACACTGACATTTTTACCAAATTTGGCAANAAGATAGCACCACATGAATAAATACATTTTTATGTAATATCTCAGCAAACACTGACATTTTTACCAAATTTGGCATACAATTTGCACCTAAGCAGGTGTTGTAAATTGGTATGTTTTAAGCAAGTTATGCACTTAATGGTGACTATATAAATATTTTAGCTCAGTATCTTCTATTAACTAAACAAATTCAAAATTAACTTTGTATGCCAGCAGTATTAATTACAACCATCACATTTGTCTATACAGAGCTTCATTGCTCTGCCATTTTGTATGTTATCCATACTTTAAAAATTATGTTTTTATGTCATATCTCAGGAAACAATCAACCCATTCTTAAAAAATTTGGCAAGTTAGTTGTACTGTGGTAGGTAAATATGTATTATTTACTTTATATAAATAGTATATAATTATATACAACGTGATTCACAGCACCCGTATCACCCCTTTTTCTCGGCAACAACACGACTCTTAGGGGGTTTGAAAAAAAATTGTGAAAACTATTCCCTGTATGAATCATCGATTGGTAGTAATTCCATTCCCCTGAACAAACCAGAGGTAGAGGTATGGGGGGTGAGCTTTGGAATTGGAAATGAGAACAGGGGTCGTATATGGTGTCATGGGATAGATTGTCGAAAAGGAAACATTTACTAAGACACTTGTTTTCTGACATGCATACTTTCTGCACAATAAAATTAATCATGTAGGTATATGGTTTATGATGGGTGTAATTTACGCACAATGAAACTGAACGAAAACTATTTTTATTCTTACTACAATAAATGGAAATCAATGAAATGTGTTGTTTTTCTGGCGTACATACCTAGTTTACATACTATTTAAAGGATGTCGGCTGTACTGTAAATAAAGGTATGGTGTGAGAGAAATGGGAACTGGGAACACTCATTCGAACACATCACTATTCACATATGTTCTAAATATCGGCCATCTCGTACGAGACACGGCCGCTCTCCTTGCGTTCGCATTTGCTTGGCGAACCTGAGCACAGCTGAGAGATCCACATGCTGCTCTGATTCTGTCTTTCATGTCTTCCCTCATTGTTGGACGCACACCGTAGACTATGTCTTTAATTCTCCCCCACAAAAAGGATTAATTTGGGGACAAGTCTGGAGAATGTGGTGGCCAAGCTACGGGACCCGTTCATCCAATCCACCATCTGGGGAATAACATATCAGCAACTAGCCGAGCTCTGCGTGAAATGTGAGCAGGACAACTATTCTCTACGAAGTCTGCATATGCTGCACCATTCAATTGCCCTTCAAAAAAATAATATGGTCCTATGACACATGTCCGAGAAGCCACACCAAGTANCTATGACACATGTCCGAGAAGCCACACCAAGTATTAAGGCTCCACTTGTGCTGGTTATCCACTTGACAAATCCAATGTGGGTTGACTTCAGACCAGTAATGGGCATTGTGTATGTTGTCACCATTACTCTTGAATGTGGCCTCATCAGACCACAAAATACTGCAATGGAAAGCACGGTCCTTGCTCAGGTACCATTTGCAGAAATCAATGCGCTTACGAAAGTCATTATTCCCAAGTTCTTGGTGCAACGTTGCATGGTACGGATGTAAACNGAGCAGGACAACTATTCTCTACGAAGTCTGCATATGCTGCACCATTCAATTGCCCTTCAAAAAAATAATATGGTCGTATGACACATGTCCGAGAAGCCACACCAAGTATTAAGGCTCCACTTGTGCTGGTTATCCACTTGACAAATCCAATGTGGGTTGACTTCAGACCAGTAATGGGCATTGTGTATGTAATGGGCCTCATCAGACCACAAAATACTGCAATGGAAAGCATGGTACTTGCTCAGGTACCAGTTGCAGAAATCAATGCGCTTACGAAAGTCATTATTCCCAAGTTCTTGGTGCAACGTTGCATGGTACGGATGTAAAGGATCATCAGCGAGGATCCTCCACACTGTACTTTGAGACAATCCTGAGTCACGGGCAATCCTCCGTGTAGAATCATGAGGATTGACTGCCATGGTGGCAAGTACATCAACGGCTCTCTCGTCTCTCACAAGTCGTCTGATGTGACAGCGTTTGTTGCGTTTTGGCTGCACTAGCCCAGTTGTGCTCACGTGACCTGCAAGACGCTGGAAGATATTGTACGAGTGATGGACGCGCTGTTGGTATCTCTCTGCGTACAAATGGGCAGCAGCTCTGCAGTTCCAACGACATTCGTCTAGTACCATCAGCATGTCAAATGCTTCTTCGTTCAGAAAGCAGCACCACAGACAGACAATGTCTGATACTGAAACAACACANATCATGAGGATTGACTGCCATGGTGGCAAGTACATCAACGGCTCTCTCGTCTCTCACAAGTCGTCTGATGTGACAACGTTTGTTGCGTTTTGGCTGCACTAGCCCAGTTGTGCTCACGTGACCTGCAAGACGCTGGAAGATATTGTACGAGTGATGGACGCGCTGTTGGTATCTCTCTGCGTACAAATGGGCAGCAGCTCTGCAGTTCCAACGACATTCGTCTAGTGCCATCAGCATGTCAAATGCTTCTTCGTTCAGAAAGCAGCACCACAGACAGACAATGTCTGATACTGAAACAACACACACGATTAATGGTTGCAATGTAAAACAAATGACTTAATGAACGATGTTTTGATTGTCAGTTAACTTGCATGCAAAGCCTGCAGTTCCTGTAAGTTGTAGAAGGCTTATCTGCTTGCTGCTTAGTGCTGCATTATTCTCCGCTTTTGCTCGGAAAGAGTCTAATACTTACTGCACGAGTCCATGCAGTAAGGTACACAGGTAACTGCTAGTATCAAAGCAAGTCTCGCACTCCAACTGGCAATACCGTAATGGCGCACATTGTGTATTAGACTATTGTTACTAAAATATCAGCATACTGTTATTGTTCTGCCATGTGCAGTTACCACTTCACATACAAAAACTGCATTTCTACGTTGTGAGCAGTCCAGAACTTATGTCTTGCGATAGACACGATGCCATTTGGTTCCCTCGTTGGCGTGATTGCTCCGCATGCCATCTGAAGTATCGACAATGTTAACTCTAAAATTGTAGCAGAATATTTGGCAACTATAGTACGTGTTGCTGTGTGTCATTGTCGGGAGTCGTGCCACTACTGGAAACCATAAACTGCTACCATTTGCTACGTTAAAAAATGTCTTTAAATGGCGTGTTGGGAAAACTGAAGCACTGCAGTTTACTGAATTTTCTTGCAGATATTATTTTTTGTAAAAGTTAATCAGAGAAACACTCCTACAATTCTACCACAAGGAATATAATTAAATAAAGGAAAGTTCTTTGGCAGATTTGTGACCTTAGTATTTGCAATCAGAAGTCCATATATTGTGACATAGAAAATGACTCCATTAATATTTCTTTTAGATAAAACATTAAATGAATACAGTACAATACTCCTTTATTCAAAACATTGCAATTGCTAATCTCTTTCAAATTCAATAAATTTNCATTAAATGAATACAGTACAATACTCCTTTATTCAAAACATTGCAATTGCTAATCTCTTTCAAATTCAATAAATTTTAACATTATATTACAATTTATTCAAAATTCATTGTTTGTTTAGAGGTTAAACTAACATTAAATTTCTATTTACANATTAAATGAATACAGTACAATACTCCTTTATTCAAAACATTGCAATTGCTAATCTCTTTCAAATTCAATAAATTTAACATTATATTACAATTTATTCAAAATTCATTGTTTGTTTAGAGGTTAAACTAACATTAAATTTCTATTTACANTTTAACATTATATTACAATTTATTCAAAATTCATTGTTTGTTTAGAGGTTAAACTAACATTAAATTTCTATTTACAGGTTACTGTATTAAATATCACAGTTGCCAAGTTGCTCAGAAATTACATAATTAAATCTTGAGTTGTAAAATACTATAGAGTCCATTGTGCGATTTATTAAAAATTTAATTACTCCAAAAAATCTTAAGAAATTATTTTGGCTATGTTTATATCTGTTATCGGTTCTGCGTCCAAGTTCATCCAGACCTCGATATGAGCAATGCTAGCCGGTGAACTCCGTGCTGTGACAGAGCACTGCCGTCCCCACAATTAAGTTGACGGGAAGGCGAAATGTGGTCATTTCAAACCAAAACAAAGAACTAGGTGTGTGGTTACGGACCTACGACTGGAACTCGAACTAGATCTTGATCCAGAACCCTCTGAAGACAGAGAATTCAATCAAAANTGGTTACGGACCTACGACTGGAACTCGAACTAGATCTTGATCCAGAACCCTCTGAAGACAGAGAATTCAATCAAACCAGAATTACGAAGGCAGCCTAGCGCTTAAAAAAATATCATAAAATGGCATGGTAGGAAAACTTACCCATTAGGAAGGGTTCTACTTGAAGATGAACATGCCTGCACACTGCTGGTCTCCAAATTACTAATCGCCTATGTTGCGCTAAACTGCCTTTCAAATAAGTAAATTAGCTACATGGTAAATGTACTCTGCGACTACATACTTCNTGGTTACGGACCTACGACTGGAACTCGAACTAGATCTTGATCCAGAACCCTCTGAAGACAGAGAATTCAATCAAAAAAAATATCATAAAATGGCATGGTAGGAAAACTTACCCATTAGGAAGGGTTCTACTTGAAGATGAACATGCCTGCACACTGCTGGTCTCCAAATTACTAATTGCCTATGTTGCGCTAAACTGCCTTTCAAATAAGTAAATTAGCTACATGGTAAATGTACTCTGCGACTACATACTTCTCGGAAAACACAACTGCTCCTGCTGCAGAGAGATGCATCTAGTCATCACCAAGTGTCCCTGGAAAAGTGCGTCCTACGTGGAGTAATACACAAGATAGTGCACACTCGGGGGAAAGATACACTATATTTTAGTTTCAGAACTGCCGATAGATGGTATGGGGATGAATAAATCCTGCTCCGGACAGTGCAAAGGGCACTTTTTTCTGTGGGGACGCCTACAGTCTGTGGACACAGCGCAAAATTTTACAGTGTTGGGAATGGAACTGCAAGTGCAACGATGCAGTGCGAAGGAGAGACACTGTAAGATAAACTGCAGCGCCAACATCCTGGCATACGATAACAAATGCGAGACCAAGCAGTGTTCTTCGGACAGCTACGGCTGAGTGAAGAACTTCTTGCCTCCCTATGCAGCTAGCTGGGTCGTAAAACTAAAATGTAAAGCTCGGGAAAATTAAGTCACCATAAATTCACTAAGTTATAATCCGACAGCTAAATTTAATGCAATATTCTACTTCCAAAATAACTGCAACACAAAAATAAATTTTAAAACCTACCTTTTGCAAAGTTTTGAATTCCTGTTACCACCACTTAGAAGCAGGTGGATTAATGTTTGTAATACTGAATTATTCATTCTGACTTGATAATAACACACACGAGGCATATAAATAAGAATGGTGTCTGTTCTCCCCACTTCTGGCACAAGGAACAACTAGAGCTGCAAGAGCGCTGGGACATAGGGGAGGGGTTGTCTGTTGACGCTCTTAAAAACTAATCAGTTAATAATGGGAACTTAGATCATATAGCATTGCATTGGCACTGACACAATCTTTTTGATGTGAGAAACTAAATGTAGTCGCATACCTGTCAATCTTTCCGATTTTCCCGGAAGTCTTGCGGAAAAAGCTGACATATATTGTTTTCCGGAAATACGTACATTCTTCCGTTTTTTATTTCATTCAGTAAAATATTATTATTGCTGTTATTTAACGTTAAAACGCAGAAATCGTAGTAATGATGTAACGATATAGATCGATACTGATTTTGCCTGTATCCAAGAAATCACGTTATGAGAGGGCGACAATCCATTTTTGTATGTCTATTGTTTGTTGGAGTTGCAGTTTTTCGTCTCTGGAGTTTTTGATAACTACCGGATTTGTTTGTGAATACGAATACGTGTGGACATTGATTTTACAGTGAACGGTTTCAATTTGAAATCCAGTTGAAACATGTGTTAATGGATTTTAATACTGTGTGCGATAAAAGCTGTATGTAACTACGTATGGACTGCGATTACAATGTGGTGTGTATTATGTCTCTTGCCGGCCATGTTTTTGTGAGGTTTTGATAGATTACTTAATGTCGTTGACTCTGCATAGTTTAAAACTAAAGATGAGTAGAGAAAAGCAGTATTACTCCCAGACATTCCGGGAATCATACAGTGTAGAGTTTCCATGTATTATAAAATCAGACAGGGGCGATAGGTGTGGCTTTTGTAGTATATGCCGATGCGACATAAACATTGTACATGGTGGTAAAACAGATATAAGTGTACAAGTTAAAATCGCGAAGCATGTTGCCAACATAAAGTGCCGGGAAGAAAATCAGAAGATTTCTAAGTTCTTTGCAAAACCTGGAAATGCCAATTTGGACGTTACAAAAGCAGAATGCTTGTTTATTTATTTTTTGCTAGAGCACAACATTCCCCCAACTGCCGCAGATCATGAAGGTTTGCTACTAAAAAAAATGTCCTTGGACTCGGAAATTGCAAAGAAGTATGGATGTGGTCGTACAAAAACCTTAGCAATTGTAAAGGAAATGGCTTCTGATGCAAAATCTAGTGTAGTACAATGTTTGCAGAATGCACCGTTTTCTGGTTCAACTGATGGCAGCAATGACACCAATTCATAGTTGAATCCCATTGTAGTGACGTTTTACGATGATACACAGGAAGAAATTGTGAACTCTGTTCTTTCTACTCCCGCCTTGGAAGGAGATTCTACTGGACGGAATATAGGTAATTTAGTGCTTGCACAGCTTGAATGCAATAACATTCCAGTTGAACACTGCATGGCTTTTTGTTCAGATAATGCAGCTTCAATGGTTGGCCATAAAAATGGTGTTGCAGCAGTGTGGAAAGAGAAACACCCTGGGCTTATTGTGATTGGTTGCATTTGTCACCTGATAAATTTATCTGCAGAAAAGGCTGAATCTTTGCCAGTAAAAGTTGATAACATTCTTGTGGGCATTTTTTATTATTTGGAAAAAAGTTCAAAGAGAAAAGAAAGGTTACAAAATTTCAAAAACTCCATGATACAGAAGCGAAGAAAATACTCAGGCATGTCTGTTCAAGATGGCTTACTCTTGGAAGAAGTTTGTTGAGGGTTTTTAAACAGTGGGAACCATTGGTTAGTTTCTTTAAGGGAGAGGTTGGTTGTAAATGAGAAACCTTCATCTCCGAGTCTGACCTCTTACAAAATTCCCAAACTACAATCATCATCCTGTTCAACCTCTGATGGGATATGTCAGAAAAACATAAATGAGAAAAGGAAGAATTTGGGTTCTGCTGCTGATTCCAGCAAAAAGAGAATTGCTTTGACATCAGCAAACAGTGATGCTCCTATTCTGAAGAATACAAGTCCTTTTGTAAATCGGGAAGAAAAACTATTTATGTTCCTTTCTTCTGACCTAAATAAAGCATTTTGTGCATTTCTTCTAGGTGTCCTCCCAACATTTGAAAAACTGAATGTAATTCTTCAGTCAGCATCTCCACACATTCATATTTTGAGAGAACTGTTGCTTGATTTTCTAAAAGCATTGCTATCAAATTTTGTGAAAGCAAAAGCTGTGAAAAGTTGCTCATTATTTGAAGTGAACTATCACTCTATTCAGAATCAGAAAGACGACACCGAATTAGTAATAGGAAGTAAAGCATCAAACATTGTGAAAACACTTGAAGAAAAGGAAAAAGTAGTTTTCTTGGCATCTGTCAGGACTTATTTTGTTACAGCATGTGACTTCATTGTTCACAAATTCCTCATAAAAAATGAAATCTTTAAAAATTTAGCTGTGGCAAGAGCGAATAATCTCGACAATGCCAACATTTCTTCTGTTCGCTAATTTGTGGATTTGTTTCCTTTGATTTTGCCCGTACAAGAAAGTGAAACTAGGGATGCAGCTATGGACGAAACTGAAAAACAATTCTCAACTCTTCAGATAGACGACATTTCAGTCCTTAGTGCTACAGGAGATAGTGATGATGTTAAGTCGGCCAAGTTATCCAGGATTCGTGGTGTTGGTGGCATTTTAAAATACAATAGAATATGTCAAAT
This sequence comes from Clitarchus hookeri, assembly GCA_002778355.1. Taxonomy (NCBI): domain Eukaryota; kingdom Metazoa; phylum Arthropoda; class Insecta; order Phasmatodea; family Phasmatidae; genus Clitarchus; species Clitarchus hookeri. Next base: position 59,990 of record NQII01005572.1, read on the forward strand.
AATGTTGTCCATCCTGTCCATTCCACACAGCAATGCAGATGTCTTGGAGAAAGCTATGGTCGCTAGTTACATCTTTAAAATTGCTGTGCTCTGATGCTTCATCTCACATTCCACTGAAAGTGGAAAGGTAATAAAATATTTATATATTATGTTTTATGTTATTAGTGTAGTAAAGCCTAATGGGCCTTTTTCATGTTAAGCGGTAGTATGTATGGTAAGCCTGTATTTAGTGTAATTTTTATTCAAAAATTTGATGATTTTATTGTGTTATCTTCCTAATTATGATTTCCTAAAGTTGGCAGGTATGCAAGTCCATCTTGGCACATATCATTTAGTTTTTCCACCCTACATAATGTAAAATTTTATCACCATTTAAATTTACAAATTTTTTTTCAATCATTGAATAACTAATTGGTAAATTCATGACACATTGTGACTATGAAAGCACATTGTCAGAAAAACTATACATACTGAGTCGAGCCCAGTCGAAGTTCATGTTAAGAAATACACACCTGGTATATTCCTTCTCCATAAATTCAGTTAACATATAAGTGTGTTTACTAAACTTTCCAAATAAAACCACAAAAAGTGCAGACACAATAATTTTTTCATAAATTGTCATCTTTTCACAGTTGAATTGGTGGTTTGACACTTGTAATTACTCAGTTTGTAAATGCGTTGGTTATCAACCAAAATGAANCTCTATAAACAGTTTGCTGTACTATTTGGCTACCATAGTCAGGTGGACGATTTGGTAACTGGAACCTGTTTGAATGACTCGTGTGTCTGAGGTCGGAAATTATTTCTTTTGAATCCTGAAGCCATGTGTATGCACATATTTATGGTTATGTTTGTGATTAATTTCACAAAAATAAGCTTCGCCGCCAGAAAATGTATGCTCAAGGTTGTGTTTAAGGTTGGTTATCAACCAAAATGAAATAGGACAGGCAACAGGCTAGTCACAATTTTTCATTGGCTGAACTTAAAAACTATCGTTTTAGTTATGAATTGTAAATCCATAAATCCAGAAGATGTAGATCTGTGTGTGAAAAGTTATGTTTATGTGTAATTCTTAATTCATAATTTTTCGGTTGTAAACTCAGCTTTCTGGGTGCACCTATTCTGTATGACTGTTGTTTACAATACAGTGGACGTCATCTGTAAATGATGTCCACTTAATGTCTTCATGTTTACATTACTTGCCCCACGCAATTTTGAAGTGTGGGGCACAAATTTTAGTATATCTTCATTAAGTGATATTTCAAATATTTGATTTTGTGATTTAAATAGTCCTGCAAAATATGCAAGCCAATAGTATCTGTAATGTGAGCAAATAACCTATATCGGGAAAAGTGCCTATTATTTTGATAAGCTGCATTGGTCTTTGGACATCGGGCCATCGCTAGTATGATTGCAGCACATGATGAAGCTTGCACGTTTGCAGTTTATAAGTACCTAGTAATTTAGTTGAGATCTTTTTATTGGCACTTAAAGCTAGGTCTTCAGCATTGCTGAAGTCAAGTTTTAAAAAAAAATTCAGTCACTTTTACAATTACCATATTTTATCTTGTTTAAGTCTCAAATTTTATTTAAAAAAATTATTGTTAACTTGGGGTGCGACTTATAATTGAGAAAAATTCCTCCAGCCCCGCACTAACTTTTCATTTACTCTGAATTCACAGCCCGCGGCTCGATTTCCAAACACTTCAGCAAACCAAATCACTTTCATTTTGAAACTTGCGGTGTAGGTACATCGCTTTTCCATCAAGAAACTGTCGCACTTCTTCACTGCCACAACATCAAAACAACACTACGTGCGGCGCAAAGACGATAAAAGAGAAAGATGTGTAAGTCACGGCTAACATTTAGTACTCAAGAACCAATGCTAATGTGCTGCTATCTCTTACACACTATAGAACGCTTCTGAAAATAATCGTCACTTATTGAGCAAGAATCAATTCCTTTTGATTCTTTTGAAATATTTTTTTCTGTTAGGATTGCGAAGGGAATTACGTAACGCAAATATTCAAATGCCTTTCTATATTTTGCAAGTTTATTTAAAACTTACAAAGATAAACTGCAGAAATAATGGTTAGGTTTCTGCTTTTAATATAAATCGTTAGAAATACTTGAAATATATAAAAATAAAAAGATCGATAAAATTTTTGTCGTAACAATATCACTTCAAATTAAATTACATGTTTATCAGTTATTTCTTTTTTCCAATAAATACATAAACTCCGGCAGTCAAGGCTGCATCTCGAGCGCTATATCAGAACATTCCACACGAACTACGTCCAACAAACTTGCGGTGCGCTGTGTCTGCGCTGCTGTAGCTACGCTCGGCAACACAGCTTGCTTGCAAGGACACAGCTGCCACACGACCTTTGCCAAGGTCGCGTGCATCAGCCACCCGTGGCGCAGGCCGTGTTGTACAGGATTTACAACGATGAGCGCGACCTATAAACAATAAATATTATTATTTTTTAACAACCTTTGAAAATAATGGTGCGACCTATATGCGCAGGCGACTTATATGCGATAAAATACGGTATGTCATATATCACAAGNGCACTTTTTTTAATTTCCTCCCATTTAGTTTGAACCATGTCCTTGCAGCATTATAAAATACAAACTTTCCAGTACTATGAGTACACATTGTATATAGGGAGGCTAAATTCCAGTCCCTATCTGTGAAGGGCCTCTGCTGTGTGTGTGAGTGTGTGTGCGTGTTGCAGCATCACCGCGTGGGCGTGCGGGGGAGACCCAGGAGAGGCGTGTGAGCATGCGCCTGCACCGTGCCGCACCCAATACCTCCACGCTGGACCTCAACACCAGGGCGCCCGAGGTGGGCAAGCAGACCAAGTGAGTACCAAAGCGCCGCCGACTGGAGCGCGGTCGGCACCAGGGCTGTGGTTCACGCTAATGTGCTTGTGTTGTGTTTGTGTTGGAAGCGCCACCGCAGCTCCGACGGCTCTGCTAGTGGCGTCGGCCGGCCGTAGGACGGCTCGCCAGCACCCGCCCGCCAGCGAAAAGATTCCCATTTGAAAATACTTAGTTTAAAGCCAAGGTGCCCACTTGAGCAGAAAGCATTCTCTGTAGGATCCAGAAGGTGTTCGACTTGATTAGCACAAATTGTGGTGAGGTCGATGTCTAGTTGCATTTGCATCCGTGGTTTCCGAGCGCTGGATCCAGGCGTGATGCGGTGAGGACACTTGGTTGCGTTGGCGTGCTAGAGGTATGCAGTTGTGCGAACTGGACTCTAGACTGTGTACACCTTATTCTGCGAGGCTTTTGTGTTTAGTAAAGGAAATTTTAAAAATTCACCCACCTTGCAATTTTATATATATAGTACATAAGTAAGTGTATATGTGTAAACCAAGCCTTCGTAACTTAAATAAGAACAGATTTTGTGTGAGTTTTATGTATATACAGTACAATAATATAATGTAAATACATACCTATACAATATAAAATACATGAAGTGATTTGAACATTGTTTGGTTGGTGATATCTGCGGTGAATGGTACATTTCCATACGTGTGTGCTTGGTTAAAGCAAGTTTTGAATGTTGTATCTCTACCGTGCTTCGTTTTTTATAGCTGAAAAGGACGTTTAGAACTTTATGTGGTGCATTCTGTTTCTGTGCTGTGAGCGCATTGCATTGTGTAGAAAGACAGCCTAATGATATTTATTGTTGATTGTGAAATCAGGTTGAGTGATTTGAAGTAAATGTAACTGTTCGAGCACCAAGAGTTTTGACTAATTTAATACATTCTTTATTACATGAACATTGGTACAAAACTATGTAAAGCATTGAATTAATGTACTTTTAACTTTGACAGCGTACACACTTGAGCATATTGCAAGTTTTATTTTCACAATAAATGTAGTGTGAACTTGTTTTTGCATGTTCTCTGAGAAGACACACGTGTAGGTATGCGGCTGCGTTGGGAAGGCATGCACCAAACTAATGCTATTGTGATGGTGTGTGTGAACGTCAATTTGCTTTTGGTGTTTTTCACTGATGTAAACTTGTACGACTCCTAAAGCCTTTCTAACAAATGTTTGGTTTTTGACATTGCAGTATTTTTAAACTATGTTAATTTCAGATAAATTACAATTTGCTCTTTATTGTAAGATTATACGACATCTGCAATTGTGTAACAGTGTCAGTTATGTAAATTTAATTTGCAACATAAACAAAATACCTGGGCTTTTAGAGTCCTCCTTTTCTGCTTGAACTTCCTAGTTCATTCAAAATTTAGAAAATGGTACTGACGGTGAGTGTGATTGGTTGACAGCCTCCCACACATGCAGCACTTGTAGCGCGACTCTGGCTTCAGTCGTGTCTCCGTAACTGTGTGCGTTCTATGTGAAAGTGATGTGTTGTATTCTAAGAATGGTTGCCACTTGTCTGAGAAGCTGTGTGGTAAATCTGGGAAATATCAGGTCATTTTGAACAAAGTAAGTATCAGGAGTGAGTTCCATGTTATGTAATCTATATTTGGCTGTTCTATCATTGATCGTGTATCTATGGAAACAGAATGTACATCCAATACAAAAATAAATTTTTGAATATTACAAGTTATGTGGTTTTCTGATGCCTTTCAGTTTGAACTTTACATAATTACTGCAGAAGCATGGCTAGCCGCCATATTTACTATTTGTTTGCGAGTGGCATGTTAACAAATTTATGACGTAATTTCAGTACGATCTACTTTTGGTCAGATTGAGAACATGTACATGAATTGATGAGCATACATGCAGTGGAGAGAGTGGTAATGGAATACGTAACCAGAACAAGGTTCTCATGTGCATATTATTCACACTATGTACTGCCAGAATTCTTAACAATACAATTTTCATACTTTTGAATGAAATGTTTAGTTAATCTTTGTGATATCAATGTTTTGTTATTCAGGTACATTATGTTTTGGTTATTTTGGTGTAAAAGTGTGCTTCAAAGTTAAGTAATCTATTGTAATAGAAAAATATCTTGAAAAAGTTTGGGGAAAATTATTTTTGTCTGAACATCAGGGAAATGTCAGGAAATTAAAAAAATAATAATGTGCAACCTTGATTCTTGTACAAGGTGGGTGGCAAGTTGTTCTTCTCTGTAAACATTAAATGAAATACTTTCAGCATTGCCTTGTTTCTTGTTTCAACAAACAGAATATACTGTGCTCCAGACAGTGCACGATTCTCGTTGTACTGGAACTAATTTTAAAGTCGAACAAGCAATTTTAATGTTGTACCAATTGATGGCATTTGCACATTTGGATGGGGGGAGGGGTTTGTGTTTCAACTGGACAATTTCCCCCCAAACACCTCGACTGTGAATGAAGCAGGTTTCTCATGCAGGAGTGTGCATCAGGCTTCCTATTACAAGCAGTGCCTGCATCTTGCTGCTGATTACTGAAATGTTGGGTGATAATTACAGATGAGATTATGTGGTGAATAATAATAAAACTAGTGATTGACAAGTTTGATTTTTACAGCGTCGAGTCAAGTCAAGCTGTATGAAACACTATCTGAGTCAAGTCGAGTTCGGTAAAAAATGTTAGTTAAAATCTAGTTTGCACCATAAATGTAAATGTGTACCTATGTACACTGGTATAATGCCTGCCCTTTGCAGTTTCTTCCCACTTTTAAAACAAACCTTTGAAAAATCGCCTCTTATGTAACGTTCTTGGTTATTTATTAAATACCGTATTTTATCGTATATAAGTCTCACATTTTATTTTTAAAAATGTATTGAAAACTTGGGGTGCGACTTATAAGTGAGAAAAATTCTTCTAGCCCCGCACTAACTTTTCATTTACTCCGAATTCACGGCCGGCGGCTAGATTTTCAAACTCTTCAGCCAACAAAATCACTTTAATTTTGAAACCTGCGGTGTAGGTACATCGCTTTTCCATCAATAAACTGTTGCACTTCTTCACTGCCACAACATCAAAACAACACTACTTGCGGCGTAAAGACGTTTAAGTCACTGCTACATTTGGTACTCAAGAACCAACGCTAATGTGCTGCTATCTCTTACACTCCACAGAAAACTTTTGAAAATAATTGATTATCTGTTATTGAGCAAGAATCGATTCCTTTTGATTCTTTTAAAATATTTTTTTCTGTTACGGATTACGAAGGGAATTACATAACTGGAATATTCAAATGCCTTTCTATATTTTGCACGTTTATTTAAAACTTTCAAAGATAAACTGCAGAAATAATTGTTAAGTTTTTGCTTTTAACATAAATCGTTAGAAATACTTAAAATATATAAAAATAAAAAGCTCTATAAAATTTTTGTTGTAAAGATATAATTTCAAATTAAATTACATGTTTATCAGTTATTTCTTTTTTCCAATAAATACATAAACTCCGGCAGTCAAGGCTGCATCTCGAGCGCTATATCAGAACATTCCACACGAACTACGTCCAACAAACTTGCGGTGCGCTGTGTCTGCGCTGCTGTAGCTACGCTCGGCAACACAGCTTGCTTGCAAGGACACAGCTGCCACACGACCTTTGCCAAGGTCGCGTGCATCAGCCACCCGTGGCGCAGGCCGTGTTGTACAGGATTTACAACGATGAGCGCGACCTATAAACAATAAATATTATTATTTTTTAACAACCTTTGAAAATAATGGTGCGACCTATATGCGCAGGCGACTTATATGCGATAAAATACGGTATGTCATATATCACAAGCATTTTATACTGTGTTCATGTTTAAAAAAATACCTTATTTTTTGTTAAACAGTTTTTACTTCTATTTTATCTGTAAGTTATACAATTTAATTTATAATTAATATGAATTAAAACAGGTAGAAAACAGGTGTGTTGGTAATGCCTAGTAAGAAATAGTTCTTATGCAAAATATTATTACACTGAGTGCGCACAAATGCAGTGTGCATTGTCCCTTTGGTGTAGCCTAATTTTCTAGACTCGATTAAGCTTTGTGTACATGAGGCGGAAGAATATCCGGGAAGTAGAACTTTAGCAGGGCTTCAGAAAAGTTGGAAGTAACCATGAATGGACTAGAACTTTCTCCTCATCTTACCAAGAAAAAAGTTTGGGATTATTGTCTATCAGTAAGAATAATCCTTTGCTTGGTTAAGTGATTCAGAGTTCTGCCTTTCCCCTCCTGCCACCGAGTGAATGACTAAGGTACGTATAAAAAGGAACGATATGGTCAGCCACTTGGTGCTGATAGAAAAAGAAAGATGACGTAAAGTGAAACTTCGTATTTACGTTTCTGCTGTCTATGTTTTCCTGCAATTAACACTTATTTATTTAGGTACGGTTTATTCTACATTAATTTCAGTGTTTCACATTCCCTAAAATTACACCGTCCGATAAACGTCATCTTTGTGTCACTGTATATCTTTGCGTATTGCATTTTCGTCGTGCGTCATGTATCCGGTTAGATTAAGTGCGAATAAACATGTGTTGTATTATGTTTCATATNCTTTTCTTTTGATACCTACACGTTCGGTTCACACACGTTTTTCATCCGTGAACTGAGCTTTAGCGTAACGTTTTCTTCACACAGCGCTGTAGAATCATTGCAGGCAGTAAGCGCAACAAAGTGGACAACTATTGATTGTACACACGTAGTTTTCAACGCAGAACGTCATCTTTGTGTCACTGTATATCTTTGTGTATTGCATTTTCGTCGTGCGTCATGTATCCGGTTAGATTAAGTGCGAATAAACATGTGTTGTATTATGTTTCATATCGGGTTATGTTCGGTGAACAGTGATCACGTTTAAACATGGAAAAGTGTAAAGTAATAACGAACTACTTTGTCTGTGGAAAGGAAGTTAAAAATAATTGAAAGTTCGACAAGCATATGCAATGTGTTCTGAAGCCCCCGCCAACATGTCTTTTCATTCCGCAGTTTATTGTTTTCGGGATATTGGTGAAATGTCATATTTACTAAATGATTCTGCAAACTATTTTGTATCATTGGCTGACAAATGTGTCCAAGGATTGTCCCAGAATGTGCATTCAGGAGTTGCAAATAGGAATTATGAACCATAAGTCAGTGTTTTGTAAATAATGCATTTCAAAATGGATATTAGAATGTTTGAAATGTACAAGGGCCTAGAAAACCACCATTTATCGCTGTTTTGTACTGTAAAAATAACACGTTTATGATATAGAAGACCCAACAAGTGTAAGGTTTACTTCAACAAAATTATTTACGCGTGTACGGAATGTATTGATCTATTGCGAGTTTTCTTCTTTTGGTAAGGTTAAAACTTAACATGTTATAATAATCGGAATGTTACTTCCGTATGAATAAAATTTGGCCCATGAAAACAATACCTATGTAATTCAGAATTATACAGTCACACAAGAAGTGCTGCAAAACAATGCCGTCTCGTGAAAGACGTTAAACTAAAGAGTCTCCCGAACCTATCCACCCAAAATAAAATAAACGGAGCCCCACCAGTATAACTTGACCATAACAAAAATAAAGTAAGGTGGAGTAGTAGCTTACATTGGTGTTAGCATTTGTTTACACATTTTGTTTTCCACCAGCCGACGCGACGTTGTTTCCTCCTCCATTCTTCTAACCCCTCCAGCAAATATGAGGGAGTTTGTTGCCTACCAATCAGCACGCTACTTCACTCATTGTCACACACTCTCTCTCTCTCACAAGCACACACAGCCGGGAGATCACTGAAAACTTCCCTCTACTTCCCTCTGCCTCCACAAACCATGACTCGTCTCTCACCCCTCTGCTCTACTCTCTTTCTCCTCCTGTCTATCCCCTCATTTCCTCTTGTTCTCCTGTCCCCCCCCCCTTCACCTCTTTCAGCAACTTGTTTCTTGCCCCTCTGTGCGCTTCCATTCTTCTCCTGTATCTCGTCCCTCCTATCTTAGCTTGCAGCGTTTCACTTTGTGTCCTTAAAAAAGTTAACAATCTGTAATGTAACCTGAACTGCACGCAGAAACTACGCGACTGTGTTCAGTCCTTGTGTCGAGGTTAAGTGTAGGTCGCAGCACCATACCACCATTCACGGCAGTCGCGTGCATCCTCAAAGCAGAGCTTCCACATGAGTACGTTTCTCCTCCACATCCTTTTATAGTCATGTTACGTTTGATAAATTCCTCCAAGCCTTCTTTGTTTCCGTGCGTATGGCAGAGGATAGCCAACCTCTCGGGTAGTGTTGAAGGGAAGAGGCATTCCTACCTCTCCCCTTTACACGCCATCTTCCTTATCCCTCACAACACCCTTCTCAAGCCTCCAACGTGACGAGACTAACAAAGGTTGGCTCGGGCATGGCAAGTGGGTGGATGTCACTTGCAATACGACGTGTTTAAACATTTTAAAAATATGAGTTTACAAATTTTCTTAGCGCTATAGCAAAAGGCTTCATTAACAGATTTGCATTATAAAGAAAGTAATAACCTTTCAAATGATAGGGAAAATGATGGTGCATTTAAAAACTATCGCAATAGCGGACGTGGCGCTATAAGCCATACTCGCATTAACGCGGTTCCACTGTATGCGAAAGATAATGGTGACTGTACCATATCTGTGCATATTTATGCTGAAGGTGTGATGTGCCATCAGATAAGGGGCTTTTAATGTTTAAATACGTCATATGGTTTTGTGAATTTGTGTCATGCTGAGACTGTACTTTTCGACCTTGACCATTATCTGTCGCACGGCGTGTGAATCATTAGCTGTTATTGTTATCAAACATCACAAACCGAGTGGCAACTCCTGTAGCAGAGTTGTTGTCATTCCGGCGCAACTTTAGTGGTTTAGCAACATACAATTGTTGATTCGCAAGATATGAGAAGTGATTGGTTTGAATATTTGTTTGTTTATTATAACAAAAACACCATGACTCATGTTGCATGTTCAGTAGCTATCTTTGTTAGTTTGACTCGACTCAAGTTTTCAAGACACCACCCATCACTAGATAAAATCCAAATAATACGAAATTGTAAAAATACTCTGTTTTATCAATAAAACTTCATTATTTCTTTAAAAAAAATTATATTCAGAATGTTTTTGTAAGATATTGACTGAAGGGAGTTCACATTGTTTAGAAACTTCGCCATTTGTATCAGAAAATATTGTAATGCCTATAATGTGATTACATTGGACTCTCGATCTACCGAAAACGCATGTACTGATAAATCGTATTCACAGTTAATTTTTGTTGGTCCCCTCAAAATTTCTATTTCAATAATGATAAAATTACTTGTTTCTATGGTTTATCAGATATTACATCAATCTAAATATCTTTTGGTCCTGTCGCTTAAAATTTCCTACAATGATAGTTTTTAAGTTGGTTTTTAATGCAAACATCTAATAAATGGATGTGAGATACGTTAACTTTCCTCTGCTTATCACTGCGGTGCAGTGCTCTTCAGTTCAGCTGATGGTGCAGAGGAGTCTGGCATGCTCCCTCCCTACACGCCTGATGTGGGTACCTAGCTACCAGCGTGGCTGCCTCTTCCGCTCTCCTGTTTCTGTCTCTCTGTCGTGCATGTTGCTTCCACCCCTTATACCTAGGGGTTGAAAAAATTTTATTAAGATTATCAGTTGCTCAGAATAGTTGCACCTATCATCGCTGGTATTTCAAAGCAAATGGTATCGCCTGAAAATTTCTTGTAATACATTTTAATGAGGAATTATTTTTTGCAAAGGCATTTTCTTAACTCAATTTGTAGCATCTGCGTGATTAAAATGATATGCCCAGAAACGTATACTTGACCTTGGACATTGAGCAATATGTATTACCAATAATAAAGTTCAGTTTTTAACTTCTTGTGGGGAGATCNATGGTATCGCCTGAAAATTTCTTGTAATACATTTTAATGAGGAATTATTTTTTGCAAAGGCATTTTCTTAACTCAATTTGTAGCATCTGCGTGATTAAAATGATATGCCCAGGAATGTATACTTGACCTTGGACATTGAGCAATATGTATTACCAATAATAAAGTTCAGTTTTTAACTTCTTGTGGGGAGATCAGAGGATTTGTATTAATTTATTGTAATCGCTGGGGTTTTTTTAAAGTGAAATATTATTAATTACTTCAACTAGAAATCTGCAACACGAACATGGCATAGCTATAGTTGCTATAGATATATGCGACCTGGATTGCATAAGCTTCAGTTGTACGTGGTGATACTCGGCACAGCCCGTTTCCTCCCCTTACACGGCTGGTGGGATGGGAGTTAGTTGCCTAGCAACCAGTGTGCCATCTGTTGTGGAAGGGGAGGGGCACATTGTTTCATTTCTCCCATCTTGTCCAGCGTGAATACACTGCCGGTCAATAACCTCTCCGCACGCTCTTAGCTGATCAAGTGTGCATGGGACATTCAACATTTGCCTTGCATTCGGTGCCTGGCAACAATTGATTTGATGCATTATTTTATTATGTTATATTTTTTATTTAAATTACTTGAGGTGAAATGTTTTTTGATTTATTATTTACAGTAATACTAAAACAGTTATCCTTTTTTTAAAATTCCCATATGTATTGTTTTTAATAGTTAAAACATTATTCAACACAGATAATGTATATCTCAAGTATAATAAGAATATAAGAATAAAGAATAACACCAAAATCAAATGTATCAGATCAAATAGTCCTGAACAATGAGTATGTAACTTGGGTATTGTTTGTATTTGAATAACAGTACAGTGGACTACAGTGGAACCGCGTTATTGCGAGTATGGCCTATAGCGTCACGTCTGCTATTGCGATAGTTTTTAAATGCACCATCATTTTCCCTATCATTTGAAAGGTAATTATTTTGTTTATAACGCAAATCTGTTAATGAAACCTTTCGCTATGGCGATATGAACATTTGTAAACTCGTATTTTTAAAATGTTTAAACACTTATCGCAAGTGACATTCACCCACTTGCCACGTGCGAGCCAGCCTTTGCTAGTCTGTATCGCATGGCGACACTCGCTTCGCCTGAAGCTAGAAAAGCGGAGCGGGGGGTGTTGTGAGGGATAAGGAAGAAGGTATGATAGAAGAGGGGAGAGGTACGAATGGGAGAAGAGCTAGTCGAGGCCACGAAAAGAGCGCTACGCTGGATAAAGTGCAGTAAGTAGTTTGATGGGGGGGGGGGAGGTGGCGGCAATATGCTAGCAGCATACAACTACTGTATGTCGTGGGAGTAGGAAGACTTTGCCGCTTGCAAGGTCATCGCATCGCCACGTGACAGGCGTGTAAGGGGAAAAGCATGATTACGTCTTAATAGTTGCTAGATAATGCTACATTTTTATGATACAGTAGAACCCGCTTATAAGTTTCCCCGTTTAAAGGGTTTTCCCGTCTACAATGCATGATTTTTCTGGTGCCGAATGTTTCTCAATAACAACAATAACAAACATTCCCGAAAATAATGTTTTCATTTTCCCACGAATAATGCAAACTGTGTCTGATTCAGTAATTTATTTCTTGTCTCCGAGCCATTTCACATAACTTCAATTCACAACTGAAAGTATTTCATTACATATTCACATGTTGTGCCGACCTTTTGAAATTTTTCCAGTGGAAGGAAGCACTTGATAGGAGGGTGACCGACCACAACACAAATACAGTGTGGATTTTCTGTCTTTCTAATTTTGACATGTGCAACCAGGAGGTCAAATTTCATAAAAGATTTAGTATTTAAAAAAAAAAATTGTTTTGTTCATTTTATAAAGTTGTGTGTTTATTATGGTGCATAATTATGTATCTTTTGGTGTCCAGATTCGTGAATGTTTGTGTTTTCCTGCTTTCAGTGATGTGCTAGAGGTTTTTGTAATGTCGCCTCTTCCCTTCTCAACCTGAGAGCTTTGCTATCCTCTGCCTTACAGGGAAACAAAGAAGGTTTGTTGGATTGGAGGAATCAGGAGGGTGGGGGAGGCAGGTGAAAGAGAGAGACAAGCAGTGAAGTAGCACGCTGATTGGTAGGCAACTAACTCCCTCCCGCAGCCGGAAAATTTTGGGGAGGGGAAGAAGAATGGAGGAGAAAGCAGCATCGCGTCTGCTGGTTCAAACACAGGATCTACAAGGGCAAATACAATAAAAAAAATTATGGGGCATGGTAAATTTTGTTATAACGATAACTCAGTATAGCGATAATTTATTTTGCCATTGTCGACTATCGTTATAATACAGTTCCACTGTATATGGGGGGAGGTCCATCTTATTACAGATTGTCTGGTACTGCAAAGGGAAATATTTGTTTAATTGAAAAAAAGCCTGAAAAACCAGTATAATTATACAGCAATTGCAACATTACAAAGAATTATGGGTATAGCATTTAACTACAGTGTAAATAAAAAAAACTTATCAGGAAGACACCAATTTGTTTTTCTTTATGCATGTATATAGTGTTTCACATTTGAGTGTACTGTATTTATTTTTCTTTAGCCAGCTGAGACACTTTTATCTTCCTTCACCAACACAGTCAGATAATTAAAGGTCACCCATCCTCCTGTTTTCAATTGTGTGTACACACAGGCATGCACATGCAAAGAGAGATAAGTGAAGGTAACTTTAGACTCTACTGCTGTTTTGTTTACCGATAAGCTCTGAACCCGAGCTTATGCAGCCATAGTTCAAATGCACAAATTTTGTAGAAACAAATTTAAATATAAAATGAGTACATTGTGTAAGTTAAAGAGAGAAGAATTTCATAAACAGAATTAAAGTGTAACCTGCATATACACAAACCACTTCATGCCAGGACAAGGACTTTGCCAGCCCTACTGCATACCGTCATTCAAAACAGAATAGGTTATGTGTTGGCTACAGGGAATCCCTTGTAAATGTTGAGATACATTTTCCCATGTACTACGAAGCGCGCTCTTGGAATTCATACCTTTCGAGACACATTTTCCACCAGTTACAAACTTTTAATTTGGGTAAATATTTAACATTATTTGTATGTATGGAAGTACCCATCACTGCAGAGATACATACGTTTGCTTTGTTTGTTATTCAGGTTAGCCTACACGTCACGAAAAAATATCCTTTCATAAAGGGAGTTTGCCTTGCTGGTTTTCTCAAATTAAATATAAATACATTGGATTCTCAATGAATCGTTCCTGTTATTTACGTTTTACTGCATCTCCCATTTATTTAGTTTGGTCCGTCAAAATTCCCATCTAAACTATACTAATTGATGACCACATTCACTGATCGCTGTTAGTTTGTTTCCCAGTAATGTCTGTTCAAAACAGATAGTATATTCACCAAAGATAGCGTGCATCAATCTTTTTGAACACTACGTGAATGCAAAACAACACATATTGTCAACAAGTAATACTATGGATAGCATTGTGTTCATCGCGCAGTATTATTTTGTATTTTATGCAATTACTGCACTCGTAGGTTGGCGACAATGAGAACAAATCTCGCAATCTTTGGCACTGTCGGACTATCTATGATCATGGTTTTTGTAAACTGAACTTTGTATATAAGGTTATGGACGCTGTGTTTTAGCGGCGTGATTATTATTGGAAACTATCAGTTGTGGGTTTGGTTAGTATTGGAATGGTTTTAAAACAGCTTGGCAAGTAATGGTTGACAAAAATCTTTGCAATTAGGTTGTGTTTATTTTAACCGAGGAATTGAGAATGGCTGGGCCGATGAAGGAACGCTGTACAAAAAATGTTAAAATAAGTAAAAATTAAATTTCGCTCAATTTCAATAACTAAAGTTTTTAATTTCAAGTGAATATTTATATATAAACTTACTTTAAGTTGTTTTTAATTACATATTTTGGCTGTTGATTTGAACAAATATTAGAGCTGGGCTCGGGAAACGGCAGGATCGCGAATTTGTCGTTACTAGAAAATTTACAAAATATTTAGTTAAAAAATTAAGATTAATGTATTATATCAAATTATGCAACTCATAATAAAATATATACAATTACAATACATACTGTAATTTTTTGACTAGGGATGTAACGATTCCACTTTTCCTCGATTCTCAATCTCAATGCCGATACCACTCTCGATTCTCAATTCCAAAAATTGTGATGCGTTTAGTCACAGACAATTAATTTACAGAACTACTGTATAGAAGGGTGTGAAATTTAACTATTTAAAATTGGCCCACATTAGTAGTAGGCCTATTACTAACAAATAATATAACACGAACAGTGGGAGCTTATTCATATGAAATTCCAAAAAGTTCAAAAGAGGCATATGAGATAATATTGATAACATACATATGTATATAAATATATACACACATATTTCGTTCACATAGTTTATTCGAAAATATTTCCAAACCTCACTTCCCATGATAAATGTTCACCAACGCATGAAATTATTAAAAAGTTAGCAAGAATAGCATAGTGAAAACACATAATGTTTAACATCAAAATTAATCTTTTTATCACACGCAACTGATAAACACACTACCTGTAGATTGATAATACTATAGCAGGGCAACAGACTGGTGTTTACCTACCATAAACAAAACATAGTTGGGCGGGATTGGAGATCTGGGTCAAGAAAATCTTGGGTAGGTTGGAAAATAAATTTTCGCACAAGAAACGGACGAGATATAAAGGCATTTCGCACACGCTTTATTTGGCATTTTGGTTTTAAGACAGTTATCTTACACTGCTCATTTTTTGAAACAATTGCATGGAAATACTTTTCATGTTATAATCAAACGTGTTTTGTTTTTGAAATTGCATGGTTTTGCTCATGCACTATCAGCGCTGCCGCAGGATTAAACCAACGGCTCTAGTGGTCTAGTAAACAACCATGGCAGACGCCAGACGGTCGTTCCTAAGCCGTAGGATTAAACCAACGGCTCTAGTGGTCTAGTAAACAACCATGGCAGACGCCAGACGGTCGTTCCTAAGCCGTAGGATTAAACCAACGGCTCTAGTGGTCTAGTAAACAACCATGGCAGACGCCAGACGGTCGTTCCTAAGCCGTAGGATTAAACCAACGGCTCTAGTGGTCTAGTAAACAACCATGGCAG
The DNA here is from genome assembly GCA_002778355.1 of Clitarchus hookeri. Classification (NCBI taxonomy): domain Eukaryota; kingdom Metazoa; phylum Arthropoda; class Insecta; order Phasmatodea; family Phasmatidae; genus Clitarchus; species Clitarchus hookeri. The sequence goes on from NQII01005572.1 coordinate 75,981, forward strand.
ACGCCAGACGGTCGTTCCTAAGCCGTACGATTTCAAGAAACTTGGTTTCCTTTTACTACAACGCTATTTTTTATTTATTTATTATAATGGTACAAATATAATTTATTTTCGTTCCGTACCAAGTCATGACGCAAACAGTGAAGTATGCGCACGTAATAAGTCCTTTGCCGTTGTAAAGTTGAAATCATCCGCTCATTATGTGGTAGGTTTTTTAAACATTCTTTTTTATTTGATTGAGAAAAGTACAGGTCACATTACCTGAATATGTCGACAAAATGACTACACACCTGGTAGGTATTTTATTTAGTTTTTACTTTTTAGTATGTAATGGAACTTGCTAAAATACAAAACTACCAAATCGCAACCGAACTGAAGTTTCTGAATACTACTATACTAAATGGTGAATTTGAACACGGCCAGTACAGTTTTATTTTCAGATTATTTCCGCATCTCATATTTTCGCGCACAAAATAATTTTCTACGAGTGATTCAATTACTGGCACAAATCAAGTAATTTTAAACCATTTTTGACAGGTTATCTATTTGTAGTAACTTGCTTTGATTCTTGGTCTTCCGATTCTCGATTATACGATTCTTCAAGGAGTCGTGGAATTGAGTTTGACATCCCTAGTTTTGACACTACAACACACATACTGTAACAGTTTAATTATACTGAAATGTTTAACAAATTATTTTAATCACTTTGTTTTCATGCAGAAAAACAGTTCCTCTACATGCTCTGATGTGAGCGACATTCTTTTTGGTCCAGCAAGGTTTCCGGCAGACGAGAAAACATGCTCAGTAGCAGTTTCTGTGGCTGGAATGCCCAGGTAATGCATGGTCACTTTGCATAAATTAGGAAACATATTACGACCTTTTTCTTTCCACCATTTTAGTGGATCATCATTTCTTGGGATGGTAGCCATATTCAAATAACGTTCTATTTCAGAGACTGTGATGCTTGCTGTTGCCGAGTTTGCAAGTGCATCAAAAGCACACCATAAAGAAGTGGATTTTGGTGTAGTTTTACACACCGGAGGTGTTGCTGAAAGATAAATTAAAATTGTGCATTAGCTTTGTATAGCACATGTTCCAAGAAGCTAAGACCAGTGCATTTTACCTACTGGCATACACTGGTACACAAAACTGTTCTCAAATATTTCTTCATCAAGAGACATCAGTTAAGGATACTGTAAGAAAATTAATAAAATACTAAGCATACCTGGTTCAGGTTTTGATTGTTTCATTTGCTCCAATTTCCTCTATTTTGCTAGAGTCCTTTCTTCAGGAGCGACAATCGCAGCCTTGAACCTGGGATCCACCGGCATGGCTGTGTAATAGGACTCGCTTCTCTCGTGTGAGGGGAATCTGGTCTCGAGAGCCATAAGTAGATGTAAAGCAAATACTCCTCTACGTCTTACTTTCCCCGTGTTCTTCAATGTGCGTATTCAAGCACAATGTTATTGAAATAATGGGAATGTCCATCGGTGCGGATGGTGTACGTTCACCACAAAGCTGAACTGTTGCATCATACAGTCAGTGGTGGTAGTATTTCCACATAGCAGTCGATCACATTCCACTCGCTCACCATTAGGTTGTCCATATTGAGTTCTGGTAAGTGCCGAGGGAGTTCACTCTTGTTATCCAACAGCCTCTTTAACATCAAAAACTCTGAATTCCAACGAGTTGAGCAGTCTTGTATTACGTTTGTCACGGGAAGACCTAGTTCTTCCTGAATGATGAAGTTGCTCTTGCGCTGTGCTTGTACCGCCCAATAGACAGTCACTCTTTTTAAAACTTCACAGATCTGTCTACTTTGTTTAACCGCATCGTGCAAAACAAATTTCAAGTGTATGAGCAAGATACTGTAGTTGGTTAAATTTAATTTTTCAAAGTGACAGCCCCAGCTTGATGTTTCATCCATTATCACTCACAATGTACACTCTACCATCTTGTAAATTTGCCAGGTTCCATTCGTCCAAACATTTGTGAACTTTTTCACCGATTGCTTCGCCGGTGTGTCCTCCAGGAAAGCTGTTGCATCCCAGGCAATATTTCTTCACATTGAAGCCTTCCACAAAATGACATGAAGGCTTCATTACTAGCAGAAGTCCACAAGTCGCATGTGAAGGAAAAAGAAGTGACTTTGGCTTCAATAACTGCCTCAGCTATGTGATCCGAAATTGTTGCCTTCTTTGTTCCATATGTCTGGTATTATCCTCCTTGAAAACACTATACGGTGGCATGGCACTAGCTGTCCATTCACCTGTGTTATCTGTTATTTTCGTAGCTCTTTCGTGAGTAGATAGCCACTTACAAGTGTCATCCAAGCGAAGCTGTTTTTGTCTCGTTTCTGCTGCTTCATTTGGGATGTCAGTTTAGGTGTTCCTGCCTGGTTTCCGCGTTTTTTCCATTTTATCAAGTTCACTTTTGAACACAGGATGTAGAGAAAGGTCATAGAAGGTCAGATGTACTACCAAAATTTGTTTTCAATACTTTAGAGCAAGCCTTGCATTTTGCCGACACATGTCTGGCATATTTTTGTAAAAATGCCAAATAGGCGCTTTGAATTTCTTATCACTATTTTTTATAACAATATTGCTTCTAACGAACTACGTAAACAAACTGTAGAGTGAGTAAATGAAACATTAAAAATAAACATATAAATAATGTTTGGTACCAAATTAACGTGTCATAGGTACAAGTTACCACACTACAAATCACACAATATTTAAACTTTCATTTGGAAGTACAAGTTTATTGATAAAAAATTATCTCTGAATGTAAATTTAATTGTGTTACATCATGCAATCATCACATGTACGGGTGATTAGCAAAATAAAAACACAAGCAATACTGTTCCTAACAACGAGAATCATTGGGCAACAGTCAACGTCAAGTGCTGGCCAATAACGTACCACCTTAGATGAAGATGTGGCGCGTTCGGCAATTGTTCTGCCGCGTAACCAACAAGAAGAAGCATGTGGCCGTAGAAATGCACAATCGACGGTCATTCCAATTTTTATTTTTTTGCATTCACACCAATTTAAATGTGATTTTACTTGTATGCATTTCATATGCCTTTGGCCCACAATGGAATTATTTGGTAGCATTTCTAAGAAGTTTGGGAAATTAATCGAAGTTAAGAGTGCGTGACAAGTAAGAGACTCATTTCATAGCCATCTCGATTCTTAAACAATACGGGCTTCGTATTCCAAACGTTACTCTCTGAATGCTTGCGAGCAATGTGCATTAATTCAGCCGCTAAAATACGTGCAGAGGAATGTGTTTATTCACGCACAACTGAACGCCAATATATCAATAAATACTAATTTTGTTTTAAATATATAGGGCCTACTTCACGATTGTGTAACAAGTGTTTTACTTTTAAAGATGGACTGCAGGAAAAATACCATTTATTGTGTGGAATGAGCAGTTATTTATTTTAGTAAGGTACACCGAAGACTGTTTACATAAGACGGCCGGTGGCTAACTTTGTATGCATTATATTTATATGTAACCATTAATACGTTTACTTGCATTTATTTATTATTTTCTTATGCTGGCAAGATTAGGGCCATGTAGACCCTTTCTTACGTGTGTTGTAGAACACAGAAATAATAGCAAAATAGCTTAAATAATTTTTATCCCTAAAAATTTACGAAAAAATTATTTCCCGCCCGTCTTTTTTTGAAAAATATATTTCCCTAATTTTTTCCTAAAAGTTGGGATCCCGTCCAGCTCTAACAAACATGCATTTTGAAATCATGTAAGTTATTTCTCAGGTCTAAAATCCAAGTTTGGATTGATTTTTTTCCCGCATGCTTCGTTTTTCTCTGTTGGTCCAGTGAAAAACGTATTTTTGAGAATCTGTATCACAATAGAAAAACTTTATTGACAGTTTAAAATTTCATCTAATGCATACCAATTAACAACCACATAATTCATGTGCTAAAAGCAAAAACAGGTTACCGTGTGAAGGCCATTAAAAGAAGAATGCTGACAGATGAAGTGGGCAGCGTATATTTCTCCCCTCTCCCTAGTTCTGAACTGTTGTAACCCTCTTCCATGCACTAAAACAGCTCGTAGAAGCATCAATCGGCAACAGATAGTCAAGGGAGGGGAAATGGAAACGCGTGAGAGAGAGCTTTGTTGCCGGGAGGAGAAACAAGTAACTTGTGGTGAGGCATGGGCGGCAAGGAGTATTGACAAACTGTTCCGCTGTACTTTTCCATCTTCAAGTATCTCCGGACAGTTAACCACCACGGCTTCACCTCCTTTGAATTTTTTAATTTTAGTTTTAAAAAAGTGAACTATACAGGAGTATCTAAAAGTGTGTTACAAATGTGCGAAGATGTATCTTTTTTTAAAATGAGCAACAATCATTAAAATATAATTTTGCCATGTATAATGTATTTTTATTAAAATATTTGCAGTTTAAATTTTGACATAACCCACACGACTGTTGGCTAAAATAAACTGAAATGTTCCGCATTCTACTGACTCCTATTGAAGTTCTGACTTCGATGCATTCAAGTTTTCCTCGCGAGTATATATTTCCATTATAAAATGCTTTCCCAGTTATAAAGTTTAGCCTCTATAGTGAGTACAGAAAATGTTCCCTTCAGAATCATTATAACAGGGTTCTACTGTACATATCACCTGTTGACAGGTTTCTTCATCGACACAGCTGTGCAAAAATAGCCAGAGGCGTTTCCCACGAGCACTCACGTTGTGACAGATATGCCTGTCCTAATTTAAACTGTGACATTCTAGTTAAAACAGTACCAGAATTGTGTTGGTTCAAGTCAGAATTTCTCGACTGTAAATAATGTACTCTCTCGTGTAACTTGGCAAGATTTTAACAGTTCATCAAAAGTAGCTCAAAATGTTTACTTTTTGTTTATGTATCCTTTCGCCATCAGCTAGTGCATCAAGTGGCGGCTGTATATGTTATTAAGGCGCTGTCAGTTAATCCACTTGCCATTGTAATGATAAACAAATTTCAAGGTATTTATAGACTGACATCTGTCTAAATAATTTGTAGAATATAAAAGTAAAAATATAAAAAATTACAAAAAACAAAATATTTGTTGACTTTTTTTTTTTAAATTTATTAGAGACAATGAATGTGGCTTTACATTTGCGAGACTGTAATTGTAATTATCATCACACTTTGAACATTACCGCTAATGTGGAATGAAAAGAAATTTGAGGAACTTACTTGGCAATGCACTTTCATTCACCGACTTTTGCTGGAGTCGGAAATTGACTTTGCTAGAGTCCAAATCAGCTTGAGTTGGAAATACGTGGCATGGAATACCGTAAGAATTGCTTCAAAACTACCCACGACCATCCCACTTTATTTGTTGTATTAATACATTATGGGTTTGCGGGAGAACATGGCATGTAATGGATGAAGGCGTAATGATTACCGGCTCAACATAAACACTAGTAATCAAAATGGCTGTACACGGAAATACATGTTATACAGAACTGTTCCGGGAGCCGGCTAAAACATGGTGTGGCAGGGTGTGTTGTGAGCCGAGCATGTTCATCAAGAGGTAGCAGCACGCCGGCCTCCTGATCTCGTCTTTTTAAAAGTTCACTTCTCTCCTATTACTGGCTTGAAATGACAGGAGTTTGAAATATATTTAATCAAATTATTTGAAAAATAATTCAACAATACCCTGCGATATTTCTGTAGGCTTTTGGAATTAATATCGAGCCTATGTATGGATAGCATGGTGAGTGGGGATAAAATGTAAAAAGGACTCCCAATGTTTAATTAAATTTGCGTTTCACTTGAATACGGACTGTATGTGAATTTCATTTTGAATACCTATATACATAATTACTTTAGCACAAAGTTTAGTTTGTAACACTAACCATCGCTGTTTTGTGACCACGTAAAATAAAATGTATTAATTAATCTAGGAACTCTTTTTTTTTCATCCACGTATTTTCCGCTTGTCCGATGTGCGTCAGCAGTGCAGTTAGAATAGCCAATGCAATATTAATTTTCATTTGTTTGTGCATCAGCTGATACGGATTTTGTAAATAGCACGCTTTTTGTTTCGTATATGTCAATTTGCCACTCACAGACTGTCAACATCTTGTCAAGTTATTTGAGACAGAGAGTAATTTGAAACCATAGAAGCAGCAAATGATGAGAAAAATAACAAAAATACATGAATGACAACTTACTTAAGAAAGCATGTTCCCAGTACTGTGCTCAAAGTTGCATACGAAGACGGCAGAGGATGCCCAGGGTAGTTGACAAGAAAGAGATGGGGCCTTGCGTGACGTGACATGGCTGACGGGAGAGGAAGGACGTATTGCTGTTTGCTGTGACAGTGTCGTGCACCGCGGCAAGCTTGTCGAGGCAGGAGGTAAAGTGGGGTCATGCCGAGTATAGCCGAATATGGCATTATATACAGGAAATGAAATTTCTGTACCAGCTATGTACATTATTTACTTAATAAGGTAATAGCACATGTTTTGTGTAGAAAATGGCGACATCAGGACAGTTACACTGTTTACCTGGAAAGTGTATCTCAAGGCATATCTTAAATGAGTTTTACTGCATACAAATTGCTTGTTTACATTTACTGTCGCACCGTTATGGCCCAAGACATGAATTTCAATGCAAAGAAATTCAAGTGTATGGAAATGGACGTGGAAAGGAAGGAGCACAGGCTGACCTCGGCCCCGTTAGAGCTTCCCTTCAGTTGGTGGACCGCTCGGCGTGCGAGTGTAGGCATTGCACTCGTATCATGGGAAGGGCCCCTGATGAAGTAGCACTTGTGCTGGTAGTGCATTTAAAGCTGGCTGTGCGAGTTAAGGTTGTTGAGGAAGTGGATGAGATTGTCATCAGTTGAAGACCAGTTAATGAAGGCATCATCTAAAGAATGCATTCAGCAGAGTGGCTGAGTTGGTTGGTGGTTCAGCAAGTTTTGTTCCAGTTCACCCATGAACAGATTGGTGTAAGTGGGGGCCATGGCTGTGCCTTTAATTTGGAGGTAGTGCTTGTCTTGGAATCTGAAACTGTTGTTGTTTAGATCAGTAACTCAGATATCCCTCTGGTTGTCCCTCACCAAGAGATCATGGACAAACTCAGAACCATTCTCATCTGTGGACACAAAATTCTGGCCTCATCACCGCTCACTCAAAACTTGTTGTTCAACCCACCCCCCAATCTTGGAAACTAACTGGTGCATTGTAATTTACCACCCAGTTCCACAGTCAGTAATATCACCACCTCCAGGGTGTCCCATCCTTGCAATAGCCCACATTGTCTCTTGTACTATACACTGATCTTCCACCTCAGCACACTCACCAATCAGACTTATTCCACCCAGGGCAGCTACAATCTCATTACCTGCTACAGTACATTCACTGTAATGCAAAGTACATTGGCTTACCACCAACACTCTCAGACAGACACCAAGCAGCCCATAGCTGGGGTGAATGTAAATTTGCTGGAGAAGCCAGTTGCAGCATCTCACAGCCAGAACTTTGACTCCTCCTACACAACCAGGGTGGTGAGGGCCCTTCCTCCTAATAATAGTGCAGAACTGTGATGCTGGGAAGTGGCCCACCAATACATCACCAAATCCAGACACACACCTGGCTTAAACATAAGATAATCCCTCCGCCACATTTCAAATTTCCCGCCTCACCGTAGTTTGCCTCCTGGCCACTAGGTTCACTGTTTGCCAACCAACACTCACTAGACTCCAGTGTGCCACCAGTCATCGCCTGATGAGGCTGGTCTAGCCAGCGAAACATTGCGTGACCGCGCTTCCGCGTGGAAAATGTATTCGTCTGACTTCTGTTTCTGTGTATCTACGAGTACCGCCTTGTGAGTACTTGTGCATTCTGTCTCCTCTTTATATTATATCACGGTGTCCACCCACAGGGAAAAAAAATGTAATTATTTGATACTCTGTGAGAGTTGTTAGTTGTGTAAATACAGGATAATGTAATTGTAAGCATATTTGTTTAAGTTTGTGAACTGGCAATAATACATCTTTGCCAAGTGACATGGGGCCTATACATACAAAATAAAGTATTTGTGTGTTTGTAATGTTCACTCGTTTGAAGTCAATAGTGTGTATCGTGAGAAATATTGATGCACTGAATAATATTTTGGCCCTGCTTGCTTGGTCTCTTGCAGTGTAATTTAATTCTCCTTCACTGATAGCATATTTGTTCGGTCAGCGGTGGACAAATAAGGTATTGGAAGGTTTCGGCCCTGAAAATAGGTCAGGGAAAATGGTAATATTCTGCCTGGAAAACAGGGAAATGTCAGGCAATTCCAAAATGGAATTTCAGTGGACATTGTGTGTGATCAATATTTATTTAGTTTATTTGTTTACATGTGAGCACACATCACTGTAACTGTGCGGAGATGAACTGCTTTCCCATTCCTCAGACTACAGACAAACAAAAATTGAATGACGACTGATCATTGGTGCCGAAGGTGTAGTATCGTGAATATTTTCTTCAGGTTTCAGTGGTCTTAAATTCTACATTTTACACACCAGAAAGTGTTTAGGAATCAGTTGTATGAAATCTCTCACAAAGAGTGCTACAGTATCTGACTGGACAAATGGATTATTTGGGTGCTCTCGTAGTTCTGAAATTAAATTGTAACTTAAAATACTGCTATTTCTTGACAAGTGATGTAGAAATTTCAAACAATTACTGTATCTTAGTGTGTGTAGCCTGTACATCTTAGTTGTCCAATGAAAACATGGGGGGGGGGTGTACGATGCGGGAACATGTTTCTGGTCATAATAATATACTGTCGGAGGCTCTGCACAGTCAAGGAATATCCCTGAAGAATTTACATGTGCTGTTGTATACAACTGTGTGCAATCAAAGTCATCTGCAAACTGCCACCTGCCACGCTGCGCCATTTCCATCTTCCACACCCACACAGTAATAAACAAAACATTAAAATCTCTGCAAAGCATATTTCTTCTCTGGTAGGTTTTCTAACTTAAAATTTTTCACTGCATCACTGCCATACATTCTTTTCATGAGTGCCAAATTTTTTACCAGCTACATACAAACAAGCTCGACACATCTTAACCCTACTGTGTGTAATTTAATGTTAATGTACATAATATACACAGTTTAAAAATACTGCAAACTACATATATACACGTCTACGCTATTTGAGGGCACCGGCAAAGACGTGCTTAAACTCTATAACCTAACCAGCTGCACGTTCATGACAACGTGATGTCAGCACACAGTATTTGTGCTTCAGACCACATGCAGTTGATGAGAGAAATTGGCCGAAAGTATAATGACTTACAAGGCACACTGACAGCGAGGGATTGGAACAGCTTCCTTGCACATATTGTGCATTTTAGGTTACTGAATTGTCCCCTTTTATTTGTCCGTGAAGGCCACGTGAGAGAAATAGGAATTGATTAGCAGCATCATGGGGGGGGGGGAGCGGTGTATGCGAACAACCTGGCAGTCGTGTGTGCACAGCTGTGAACTGCGCTGTTGTCAAGGATGCCTGCAATTTCGTGTGCGAGTACGAGGTTGCAAATATCAGTTTTTAAGTGATTCTCAGGCTGTAAGTGTGTGTTGGACATAAATCAACTCTACAGAGGTTCATAGTTTTTTTACAATTGTTTGGAAGTTAATAATGGAAAAGCATATATTTTACCAGAGTGATGTATTTCTGCTTAGTTGTTTACATAGTTGTCAAAAAACATTATCTAGGATTTCCCGTTTTAGTTTCAGTATATTGCCTTTCTAATATCTGCTAAATTCAATGGCTATACTTATCTGTGGTTAATTTTACCGCCGTCTTAAAAAGTGAGCGCAGCCTGTAGACAAGATTTTTACTTAAGAGAATCACAATCGCAGTGCGGCTTGCACACACGACCTATACACATCAGAATACTACAGCATATATTTCTGAAAGTGGAAGAAATCATCAGAGAATGAAGATTTTCGAGTAGAGAAGTGATAGTTTCTACTGTTGTGGATGGAGCTAGCTTTGTATGATTAACTTCGCTAATTTGCCAGTGTACAAGTTTCAATAAATGCACTTTGTTAATTAATTGCCCTATAGAAGAATGGTTTGTGCTTTTGCCAGATTGTTACTGGNAAGTTTCAATAAATGCACTTTGTTAATTAATTGCCCTATAGAAGAATGGTTTGTGCTTTTGCCAGATTGTTACTGGTTTTCTATGTTTCAAGCTCTCTCTTCTTTGAATTAATTGGCACATAAGTACAAAATTGTATAAATTAAATCGTAAGTATTTTGTATTATAATAATTTTCCATACTTTGCATATTTCTCTTGGTTATGTCTTTACATTCCNAAGTTTCAATAAATGCACTTTGTTAATTAATTGCCCTATAGAAGAATGGTTTGTGCTTTTGCCAGATTGTTACTGTTTTTCTATGTTTCAAGCTCTCTCTTCTTTGAATTAATTGGCACATAAGTACAAAATTGTATACATTAAATCGTAAGTATTTTGTATTATAATAATTTTCCATACTTTGCATATTTCTCTTGGTTATGTCTTTACATTCCNATTAAATCGTAAGTATTTTGTATTATAATAATTTTCCATACTTTGCATATTTCTCTTGGTTATGTCTTTACATTCCGTGTCTGCAGTGAGTCTGACATTTACCCATGAATCATTTGTATAGATAATTGGCTTTCCTGAATCTGTAAATATGTACTTTGGGTTTGTCTAGTAAATTTGTGTTACAAAACTGAATTTTCTTGCTCAAGAAATGCAGATTTGTTTGTTTTACGTATTAACTTCTGCTGAAATTACATTGGGAATGAGTGAAATGCCATAACCCCTTCTGGAAATCATCACAAGTTTTTTTTTGTTCCTCTTTTTAATACAATTCATTTTGGAAGCATTCTTAAAGTACTGATGTATTTTTAGTATTCCTTTCTAATTGTGTAAATATTTCTTTGAGAACAATCTGTGCTATAAGAGCTTATCGTCCCTGCATTGCTGACGTGTATGCATTTTAAAAATACTTTAAAAAGTTGAGATGTTGTTGTTCCCTGCATTGCAGCACACCAATAATTAACACATCGTCACACTAAAGCATAAACTTGTCGGTTGGGTAAGAAAGATGTTGCTAAGAAGACTTCTTGAGTACGGGAATTTCTTCTCTCTCTTATTACACTGCTAAGAGAAGTTGGATACAATAATGTTAATTTAGCAACTTGTGATAATCCATTGACATGTTTTGGCTGTTTCGTGTGCTCATGTGAATAATATATTTTGACTGCTCTAAAATTCACGTAAGTCTTGACATCTGTGTTGCTTTAATCAAGTATCTACTGTAAGTGTAAAAACAAAGTTTGCCATTGTATATTTGTCTTATTTTTTCACCCGAAAAGGGTACGATGTGGTGCCTTTTGAGCTTGGATTTGCTTCTCTTTCAGAGACATCTGATGTGTGAGTGGACGATGGCTGAATCCGGTTTCTGCCGACTGTCATTTCATTACTGAAGTCTGCATCAGCTTGTTGAACTCTGAACACGTATATTTCATCTGGAGACTTTGAAGAATCGGACTCGTGTACAAGAACACTTTTCCCAGGAATGCCACAAACTTTTGTTCTTTTTTCCGCATGGGTGCACCTGCTGCATCANCGTGTACAAGAACACTTTTCCCAGGAATGCCACAAACTTTTGTTCTTTTTTCCGCATGGGTGCACCTGCTGCATCGTCACTCGTACTTTGCAGAAGTTGAGCAAAAGTCTTGTCTGTCTCTAGGCAATCATTGCATTACCTGGAAGTATCAAGATGCGCAGGGAGTTTCTCTAACACTGGATCTCTGTCCATCGGCACAATCCTATATTNCATTACCTGGAAGTATCAAGATGCGCAGGGAGTTTCTCTAACACTGGATCTCTGTCCATCGGCACAATCCTATATTTTCTGAAGCCTGCTGTGACATTAATTGTCCCATTTTGAGAGAATATCACCATCACCTGTTTAAAAAGCAGATGGAATTTATCTTTTGGGTTAAGTTGTCTCATTTTTGACTGGTCCATTTTTCCATTGCTGGAGGATTTGATGCCACTTTATCTTCAATGGGCGAAAAAAGTTACATCAAGCGGATGTGGAAGGTGGGTTTCGTCTGCAGGAAGAAAAATCAAATGGATGTCGTATTCAGAACACAATCTTACAACCTGCGCTGTCAAGTATGAGGCTCGATTATCCCCTATCAGTATCCTCTTTCCAGTTTGCTTCTTTAAGTAAGAGATTGCCACTAACAATCAAATTCTTAAAACAGAAACTGTCAAACCACCCTGATTTTGATTTTGTGCTGTTGTACCTAATATATTTAGGCCCATTTTCAGTCCATGAATGGTACACGTGCAGGGCCTGTAAACTGCGTACAGAGATAATATTGTGCCGTCTGCTGCAGCACCGAACATCATGGAGACAGAAGCTTTTCTGGTATTCATCAGCCTCTCAGGATATTTAGTGCCTCGTCTGGCAATAATCTTCTTGCCAGTGTCATCGCACAAATTAGTCTCGTCAAAGTTCACAATGTTTTCAGGAGACACCCACCACAGTTCTTCCTCCAGTCTGTCAAAATANACAAATTAGTCTCGTCAAAGTTCACAATGTTTTCAGGAGACACCCACCACAGTTCTTCCTCCAGTCTGTCAAAATAATCACTGATTGTTTCCACAGACACATCAGCTCGGTTTCTTTTGATGTTTTGGCACATCCACATTGGTGATTCAAAAACAAATAAACAAATTTCCTACCAGGTAGGTAGTTTTGGAATTTTGCCACTTGTTTCCCCTTTTGATGTAAAAACTCCTTCACTATCATTCCTAGTGTTAACGTGTCTACAGGATAACCCCAGTCAGCATAAACTTTTAGTCTGTCTACAAGAACACGCTCTTCACTTTCAGATAAACAAGTTTGTCCTTGAGATTTCAAGGTGTCAAGTGACGGTATATCACAGAATAGTTAATATCATACATACTTTTGTGCAGCTTTTCTTAATGAAAGGACGACATCCTAGACTGCTCTCTTTGATGCTTCTTGATCCTGATGTTTTGTAGCCTTTTGGTTTGTACCCTCTGGGCATCTTGACAACGTGGAACAATCATAAATACCATATCCTCATTAAATCCGCCGTAGTAGTTAACATTTTAAGCTATTTTTTTGCCAAATAACACGTATTTAAAACATTTTAAGCGGATAAATAGAAGTTAAAATGAAAAATAAATAGTTCGGGTGAATAGAAGCAAAGTTTGTTTGTGTTTTTATTCACCCCACAACCTAAAAAATTCTAACCTCAAATCCAAAACTGTAATTATATAAAAACTATTAGTTTGAATGAAAAACCTAATTGGACATAATAAAACAATAACTAGTTTTATAACTTACTTGTGCATTTGTTTTTGGTGTGTGTTTGCGTTTGTGTGTATGTGAGGGGGTTTGGCAATCTGAAGGTTCATCACAACCAAAGACCCAATGCTGCAATGAAGGCCACGTCATGACCAAGGCAACGAGGCAGGATAATACTGTGGTGGTTTGCCATTGCCTTCCAGGGGTAGGATGAGATTAAGCGAGAGGAGAATGGAGCAGCGCCGGAATGTAAGGGTGGGGGAAACGGGAGATCCCCAAGAAAACCAGCTGGCCAGCAGCATCATCCAGCACGATTCCCCATGTGCAAAAATCTGGGAGTAACCCGGTTCGTCTTGGTGGGAGGCGAGCGTGCTAACCGCTCAGCCACCGTGGCCCCAACTTGTAGATACAACAAAATCCAGTATGTGATGAATCCCGCATGTATGGAGTTTACTGATGATCTAAAATAAGCTTATGTGTGCTAAAATTTTAGGATATTTTGCAACAGTGGCTGCATTATTACGTGAACATAGGACGTGCTTGNTAAGCTTATGTGTGCTAAAATTTTAGGATATTTTGCAACAGTGGCTGCATTATTACGTGAACATAGGACGTGCTTGAGAACCCTTATATTTAGAGTACGTACAAATGTTTTTAAACCTAGAGAAATCTCCTTTCTTTGGCCATCACTCTATTTTCATACTTACTAAAGCACAGTCTGTTGATCTTTTTAAGAATATAAGTGGTGCACACTGTAATGAGACGTGTCTAATAGAAAAAACATTGACCATCTATCACTTGTTATTGCTCAAGCAAAAATGTTAACCTCAAAGTTTTTAGTGTGCAAAAATAAGCCGAAGCCTAATTTTCAGAAGTAAAAATTGTAATAAAACATGTTTTTATATTGGATTATAAAAACAGTAATTGCGGAAATGATGCATTGGATAGAGAACGTCGACGTCGGATCCTCCACAGAAACACTAGTTTGTGCTGGTCGCTGCAGGTGCAGGTTGTTGGAAGGTGTGTAGAAATGCCTATTGGTTAGTACAGGTTGTCACAGTGTGTTTGTCGTAACAACAATTTGTTTAGTTTTTAAAAGTGAAGGTTGTACACCTGATTTAAAAGATTCTTGAACACAGACTACATTTCAGTTTATTATGAACTGTAAAAAAAATTCCAAACAAAGAATGTTTTTATATGTTGTGCAAAGCTGAAATTTACAAATACGAATCAAATATTTACTTAATTCTTATTCTTTTCGGACTCTGAAAAAATATATGCCAAGTTTGAAGCTTCTAAGTTATTCATAAATTCATGATTGGAAGACATCCTATTCAACGCTATTTTCTCATATGCTGGAATTTGGCGATTGCCGTTTGTACTCAAAATATCAAGACTCGGGTTGAACTATACGAGAATCCTTCAAACACGTTAATATTAATGATTATTAAATAAATTCAAATGTTTTAGATAAAGAAACAGGCCCATGACCTACACAAACTGCAAACAAACACTGTTCAATAGTTGCAGCAACGTGGTCAAGATGTTTATTGCGTTAGCCGGTTTATCCGAACCGTTAATGTCACAGTTTACGTAGTACCATAACTGAAGTGTAGAGTTAAAGGCGTGCCACAATTAAGCAGATGCGTTTCATGTTGACAGTGCTACCGTCGTACAGTATTTGATTGGTTCCGGCAGACTCGAGCTGGCCAAACTATCTTTCGAGGTCAGAAAGGACAGACTGCATCATCAACATCTGATGTCATCAGTGCTGAGACTAGTGAGATGCTTTATTTTTCCACAGAAAAGAGAAAGCACGCAAAAACATACGGTGCATACACAACCTGTTCCAAGTTGTTTCAAAATGAACAGGACGGTTTGACAAGTAATACAGTGTGGCTAAGGCNCCAAAGCTTCACAAACACGAAAGAATTTTACACTTGAGTCCCGAAAAATTCAGAATATTGCGTCATTACAAGGTGCAGGTTGTTGGAAGGTGTGTAGAAATGCCTATTGGTTAGTACAGGTTGTCACAGTGTGTTTGTCGTAACAACAATTTGTTTAGTTTTTAAAAGTGAAGGTTGTACACCTGATTTGAAAGATTCTTGAACACAGGCTACATTTCAGTTTATTATGAACTGTAAAAATATTCCAAACAAAGAATGTTTTTTATATAGTTGTGCAAAGCTGAAATTTACAAATACGAATCAAATATTTACTTAATTCTTATTCTCTTCGGACTCTGAAAAAATATATGCCACGTTCGAAGCTTCTAAGTAATTCATAAATTCATGATTGGAAGACATCCTATTCAACGCTATTTTCTCATATGCTGGAATTTGGCGATTGCCGCTTGTACTCAAAATATCAAGACTGGGTTTGAACTATACGAGAATCCTTCAAACACGTTAATATTAATGATTATTAAATAAATTCAAATGTTTTAGATAAAGAAACAGGCCCATGACCTACACAAACTGCAAACAAACACTGTTCAATAGTTGCAGCAACGTGGTCAAGATGTTTATTGCGTTAGCCGGTTTATCCGAACCGTTAATGTCACAGTTTACGTAGTACCATAACTGAAGTGTAGAGTTAAGGGCGTGCCACAATTAAGCAGATGCGTTTCATGTTGACAGTGCTACCGTCGTACAGTATTTGATTGGTTCCGGCAGACTCGAGCTGGCCAAACTATCTTTCGAGGTCAGAAAGGACAGACTGCATCAGCAACATCTGATGTCATCAGTGCTGAGACTAGTGAGATGCTTTATTTTTCCACAGAAAAGAGAAAGCACGCAAAAACATATGGTGCATACACAACCTGTTCCAAGTTGTTTCAAAATGAACAGGACGGTTTGACAAGTAATACAGTGTGGCTAAGGCNGGTGCATACACAACCTGTTCCAAGTTGTTTCAAAATGAACAGGACGGTTTGACAAGTAATACAGTGTGGCTAAGGCCATTTTTATAAAATATCAATGACAAGCATTGTAATATACATTGAAGAAATATCAAAACTGACATAAAATGGTAACTTAGATACGAAAACAAAAATTGTGACCTGTTTTTGCGACTGCATCCATCGGACAACCGCAGTTGTAGCGCGCAAGCTAGATGGCGGAGAGTGGGTAACCTCGCTTCCAGCATGTCATCTGTTGGCGAGTTTTCAAAACCGTGCGAGCTCGTGGTGATATTCACTTTGTGTGTTGATCGACGTTACCTAATAAATCGTAACACAGCTCAAAGAATCCTGGTAGTAATATTTGGTGTTGTTATTTTGACGTAATGCCTTAATGTTTTTTAATATTTAACTGACATTACACCTTAGCAGTTTTTTTTATAACAATGTGTAATTGTCCTTGCTAATGGCAGCTACTTACTGTACATGGCACGATAGACAGAGATGTGTTCGCGGCGTGAAATGACAGTTTTTCCTACTAAAGTTAGCTCAGTATTTGAAAAAAAAATAAAAACCTACCTGTTCACTCAAAATAGTCTGTGTAGAGTGTAGAATCTTTACTTTAGGAGGATCATTGTGTGTGTGTTCCTCATGTAAGAAAATACTATGAAACATGAACTTTGCAAGGAAAATGTACTCCTGATGAAATTTTGGTTTAAAAATATTGTGGTTGTTACAAAGCCGTCCCCGCCTAGCATGCCGCTTTGTAAACTTTGGGATCTGCTGTAGTGCGTTTGGCACAATTGTTGTTTTGTTATGTCAACAAATGTAAGTCCTATACTTACTAGTAGTATAATATTTTTAATTCCATTTTAATTCGTGAATATTTTGTGACTTTGATTTGTATTAAATTCAAAACATGCTGATTTGCACACCCCTTGTTTAATAACATTTATGTTTTGTAAGATTATCTGTGAATGTAACAAATTTGTTGAAAAAGGTTTATGTTAATATTGGAGTTGTTTGACAACACTGTTGAGGGTGTTATTGTTATTTATACTATATAGTTTCTGTGATGCTTCAGGCCAATCACCATTTCATATTTGTGTGTGTGTGTCGCCAGTCGCCAGTTTGTTATATGGCCAAGAGTAATTGCTGTGGAGGTTTGGTTCTGTAAATAATAGCTGACTTGTAACAAATTACAAGTATTACATATTAAAGTTGGAATATAGCCCCTGAAAACTGTATTTGAAAGAGAGATTACATTCGTGCAACTAATGTGTAGACAATGAACTGTGTAAAAGAGGGCAGTGTGTAATATGTAGTGAACTTGAGTAGATATGTGTGGAAATGACATCTTCAACCACAGCACATATTTATATTTGTCGCCATCAATAGTATTTTTATAGTAACAAAAGTATTTGCATTGCATGTACAATATCAGTAATTCGTCGGCTATGGCCAACAACAACTGCGACGTTCGTGCCGCCCTTGTTTTACATAACTGAAGTATAATTGGTTTTTAAAATGATGATTATTAGCCAGCAGGTCTAAACAAGTCAACCATGTGTAATTCTTCTAAATCCCATTTTCAAGGAATTGGTGCAAAAATTTATTGACAGAAAGAATGCTTGTATATGATAGAAAGAATGCTGTATTTACTTGTGTACCACCTGNATGTAGAGATAAACGTTTTGGAGAAACAGGTGTGAAAATAGCCAGGTTCGTCAAGTTCAACTGCCTGCGACGAGCGCATGGCTATGGTGTTGTCAGCCGTGAGGTTATGTTTACAGAAACAAAGCGAGTATTTGTTACGTGGAGTGGTAGCATGGTGGCTTACGGCTCGTCTGTAAGCACCCAGACGGCGGCCTGCGGTCCACATTTACCGTTTGTGTTCAAGTTGATTCTGTTTTCTGTAAACTGACGTGATGTGCCATGATGCCTTTTCTTTTTAAACATTCGTCTATTATGTGTCGTGCTCAGAAGGCACCCAGTGAGTGACAGNCGACAGTTTTGGGCTGTGTTGTCTATCGTCAGGCCTGGCCAGCCGGCAAGCAGTAGTAGTTACAGTATAGCTCAAGCTGCTGTATTTCATTTTGTAGCATATGTATAGTTTGTGCCACATAGCTGTGCACTGAAAANTGACAGTGTTGTCTATCATCAGGCCTGTCCAGCTGGCAAGCAGTAGTAATTACAGTATAGCTCAAGCTGCTGTATTTCATTTTGTAGCATATGTATAGTTTGTGCCACATAGCTGTGCACTGAAAAATGGGTTTTTAGAACTGAAAGTGTAAAAGATGTTCAAAATATGTGATGGTAGGGTCTCACATTGAGGTGTTGGCGGGGGTGTTAACATGAGTAAATATGCTACTTGAAGCTGGGTCATAGATGTAATGCTGCAATTTATTCTTGTACAATAATTTGAGAAAACAATTTTATGCATTGCATTATAATAAGTCATGTTAAGTGCAGTTCATGTTGCCCAACTGTTAAACACTCTTTAATACATTTCCAGAAGAATTGTTATAACATTCTGAGAATATCAGAGAATATGGGGGGTGGGGGGAATGTTGTCTGCAGGAAAACATTTTAAGCAGGTGACTACACGTGCATTTATGTAAACAACCAGTCATTAGTTAATTGAATAGTTTGCCTAGCTTGCACTCTTTCTCATGTAGAAAGATAATTGTTTTATTTATGGTGTCCACTCTAGCATAACCTCTACATTTGCATTTCCCAATATCATGTGCTGGCCAGACAAACTGATAACTATGCGAGGAAGCAGTGATTTTTAACTGATACAATCTGAGTTGGTATAACTTACCCTCAGATTATAGATGCATAAATACTATGTATTACTTGGACGTTATGGTTTTAATAATACAGTGGAGACCTGTTAATCCAAACCAGGTTTTTGGATTAACCAGAATCATTACTGTAATGCAGTAGTGAGCATCAAATGTTTATTCACATTTTATTTGTTTAATGACACTGAAACAAGGAGATAACTAGTGTGTGTTCGTATAAGTTTATGTTAAAGTTGCAACCAGAAAACATATTTGTATGTCTCAAAAAGGACTTTGTATTAAACAAAATACAGGTGTAATACAATGAAGATTACATTATGTTGCTTCCGTAAGGTAGAAATCATAAAATAAGTCAATTTACTAGACACGCCGCCTGTGTCTCTCTTGTATTGCATAGTATTTCAGTTCATACTCACAATCTTACCTAGGAAGCATAGTGGAAGGTGGCGGAAAACAGGGAAGGAATACTGTAGTTAGGAGTGGACAATAGAAAGATATGTGTAAGAGCAGGACAAAGTACGTAGTACAGGCATGACAAGTGGAGGGTTTGGATGAGATCATTGACAATGCTATAATGAAGAGGAATGGACGTGCACAGAGACGGAGAGGAGAGAGGCTGCCAAATGATGGACGTTATACATGAAAAAATGGTACCAGGGAAGATGAAGGAGGTGGGAGGAACAGAAAATGGCAAGAGTACAGGAGAGAGGAGAAGATGAGCAAGATTGAGGAGGAAGAGTGGTGGGTAGATATAGGGAGAGATGGAGGCATTTTGCTATGCTGACCCAGTTGATGGTGGTGATGATCAACCCAGTTTTGATGAGCCTGTTTTCATATTTTTGTTCCAAGAGTAGATACTAACTATCTCTTAAGGCTTTTGACAATTTACCGGGACTGTTGCAAAACAAAAAGATGTGCGTTGGTCTTTAATTATGACGACACAATTCAATGGTCAAATTGCATAAACTTGCATGTATCCACAGACTATTTTCCAATCTTAACAACATGAATCTTTGTCCTCTTGGCCATACTTTGTCACTGACTGCATAAAATATCATGATGCATCCATCACGTGCTTGGGTACCTTCCTCCTACACCAGAATTATGTTGGATTTGTTCTCCTCGATGTCATGCCCACAGCAACTTGCTATTGCTTAGTGGGTGGAGGGAAACGGAAGCATTCCATAAACTATTAAATTCTCCTTGATTTTCCCCTTTTGGAATAGTTAAAGACAAATGAGGGAGTGAGTATACGAACTTGGGCAATATATTTGTTCAACTACAATACCAAGATTATGTCAGTTTTTATTTTAGTGTTTTTTTTTTCCTTCACCACGTCTTAATAGTCCTTCATTTTCAACTAAGAACGTGTTTAATTAAATATGCAGCTTCGGTTTACAAGACGTTGATAGGACGAGAGCCTGACGTGCCAAAAATGATTTAGGAAGTACTTCCTTCTATTCATGTGTAGCATCACCATCTAAAGCACGTGATGAATTTTTATGGAACTACACTTTCTAACTTTATTGAGAACTTTCTGAAGGGACTGAAACATTTATGCTTATTAACACAGCCTTGGTGTTTGTAGACGAGTTGCAAACTTGTGTACAATTGTAAAGCAGGAAAACTTTTAAAATTGAATTTTTGAAAGGGTTTTATAATTATTGAATTGGTATAAACAGTTGGAGGCATTCTCATTTATCGACTGTTGATACATGTTAATCATATATTCAAATTCATCACCGTTAACGTCTTTGTCAACGTTCATTAAGTCTGCAATTGTGAAGCAACTGGTAAGTTGTATGCTGTCCAGATTCCCTCAGTATGGCTGACAAATGCAAGACATCAAGCAGAGTAATTTTTCATGGACATGCATGTGTCTACAAAATTCTTAACTCTTTGGCACAGCCATTTTATTTTTGTTTGAAAGTTTTCATTAAAAAATAAGTGCATTTAAGCTGTGGCTGTGGAGTGAACAATTCTTGCGGTTGTGTGCAGAAAATTAAAAAAAAAAAACAGTTACGGAAAGTAAGCAAGCATTGGCAGAAGTGTGAAGTCTGCAGGTAGGTTGCAGCACTGTGTGCGGGGATCCCTTGGAAGTCCTTGAAGGTCGTGATAGCCGGGGAAGCTGCGCAAGGCAGCTTTTCTCTTCTCTTCATGTTTAGGAAGGATAGTAGTCGCAGTTTGTTTTAGGAAATAATCTGGTGGCACCGACCGGTCGTGCAGTAGATGGAAATATTGTCAGTTACATGTTGTCCACGTAGTTGATTTTTTATCTTAAATATTTTATGCATCTGATGTACAGTTAATGGAGCGCTCGTGAAACATGCTCTCGTCTCTGGAAGTGGTGTTTGTGCGACTGTGAAAGCATACATTAAGCAGTGACTTTCTAAAGGTGCTCAGTTACTTGTCAATCACCTAGGAGTGAATCAGTCTTTTGTTGATCAGATGTGATTACAGTAGGACAGTCTCGTGTGGCCAGGATAACGGTATCGTCGACATATGCAGGGAATATGATGCGTCCTGCTGTATTGACGATGGGAAGCAGGAAAGCCAAGCTCTGGTTTAGTGAGGTTTTGTTTGAATTTAATATATTAGCATACAATTCAGAAGCCACTGACATTCACTTGTTCAAGGATGGTTGCAATCTGGTATTTTAGTAAGTTACATAATACGCCAGGGTTGATAAAAATCATGATTTAAAAAAAATGAAAATAATTGGATTTATTTGATTTAAATCAGATTTTTTAAATTTATTTATTTATTCCCATCTTTTTCATTTGGAAGTCAGTTATTATTAAAAAAACATCTCTTTGATTATTTTAATTTATAAAATAAAAAAGAATCAACATTGCAGTTCTTCTAAAATTATCAATATTAATCACAATCACAAAATCAACAGTGAAAAATTAAGAAAATCAACAACTTAAAATTGACAAAATCCGTTTGGCTGATTACATAATTATTTTTTCCCATTCAGGTTCTTTAAAAGGAAAACTAATTTGGCTGCCTTCTCGGTGCCTAACTTATTTCTTATTTTGGTGTGCACCAAATTAAACGTTGAAAATATTCTTTCCACCCCAGCGAAAGATGCAACAGCACTTAGCAGTTGCCTTATTATCTGTAATTCTGCTTCAGTTATACATTTGTTCATGTTGTGGATTGCTAACCACCAATCAGTAGCGGCGGTTTTCTGTATGACTTGTTCATCAACTAATACTCCAGTGAAAGGCTCAACTTTTGCATTCAAACGAATAATGCTATTCATCAAACTGGTTCTTGTCTCTCCATAGCTTTCTCGCAAAAATTGTAAGGCTGCATCACTTTCATCGCTTGACAACTTTTCTTGGAGCAGTTTTGGATTCACCATGTAAGCTAGATAGTGAGCCGGTGTCGTCGCTTGGCGATAACGTTTCATGACAATCTTCATTTGAATCATATGTAGTTCCTCCTCTAGTTGGTCAATTAATTCCTTCCAGATAAGTACGCTATCTGAAATGGTACACTTATCACTCTGAATCTTGTCCAGGACTTTAGCTATTGGCTCTAGTCGTGCAATTAGATCTGCATTTCTTTTAATACTCGTATTTTGTATGAGGTTTCTAATGTCAGAGCTAGTTTCCTCTTTATTTTCATCTGCTATTTGCATCAAAATCGGCCAGTTTTTAACATAGCTCTTTAGTGAATCACACATTGTGTTCCATCTTACTTCTTGTGGCATTACTAAACTATTCGCCTTGGTGAGTGAATATTTAGCATGCGCGAAATGATTGTTTCTGAAGTACTTGATAACTTTCAGAACATGTGTTGTAGCATCTGGAATTTCTAAATCTTTAGCCAATAGGTTAAGAATATGCGCAGAACATCCGTAGGTACATTAACTTCCGCGCCATTATCGTCAGCAGTGTTTTTTTTAAGCTGCTGACGCATTTTTGCCATGTTAGCTGCATTATCCCATACAACACTTCTAACTTAAAAAGTTTTTCTGCTTTTTGTATACTTTCATTTGCCACAGTTTCTAAGTAGTCGGCAGTGTGACTGTGGTCTGCCGTATCAATGGTATCAACCAGGACAGTTCTACCGTCATTCGTTGAGACACACGTGCAAATGACAGGGTCGTTTCGTATGTTAGACCACCCATCAATTGACAAGGTTACAGTTTTATTCTCTAAATCTGATCTACTTTTGTTTTGTTTGTCCTTGAAAATTTCATTGAGCAGCACCAATATCAAATTGATTTGTAGGAACGTAACCTGGCCGTGACATACTCATCAATTTCTTGAACTCTTCGTGCTCCGCGTGCAGAAATGAGGTATTAGTTGCATAAAAATACTTCGCTACTTGCAAATCCAAAAGATGNTGCTCCGCGTGCAGAAATGAGGTATTAGTTGCATAAAAATACTTCGCTACTTGCAAGATGTTTCTGCGTGGCATCTGTTTGTACAACGCAGTCATCTAGTTTTTTTCTGCCTAAACCAGCGCTCTGATTTGGTTTAGGTAAGGAACTAGCAGATGCAGAATACACCGAGGCACAAGCATTTTTTGTTTACTCCAAAACAAACATTTCTATAATAATATGTTTTGTAAATAAATGTCCTGGTATGTTTTCTACCAACAACAAGGCCTGATCTCATACGAACGTGCGGTATCCGTTACCGCCAAAGAAAGCGGCGTGATATCCTGCCGGATATTGTAAGATATAAAATAAATCACACCACATAACTACATAAGTTATAAAAATGTATGACAAACAAAAATCATAGTACTGTTAATAAAAAAGATAGTAAGTTACCCGCCGACGTCGTCTGAGTCGATGTTCTGATTGCGATCCTTTTCTGCCACACATATTTCTAAATGGTTTTTCATTCTCGCTACTAAACCAATTAACTCCTTATTACAACTTTTACACACCGCTTTGTTAAACTTTCCGCAAGCAGACTTTTTTTCATCAAAATAAACCCATACAGCATCTTTTTTTTCTTCCAGCCATTTTGTTGTATTCGTGCTTTCACTAATCAATCACGAATGACCGGGCGAAAACACATTAAGTCGTGAGTTTACATTTCTGGGAATACCCAAACTGTGTAAATAAACCTAGCATTGCACGTGTGTGTGCGCCGTAGTTTATGTCGGGGAAGTCCCTCAACACTTTTTGGTCGATTTTGTTGCATTAAAAAAGGTATTGATTTAAATCAACAATTTTTTTTAAAAAATCACTTAATTTTAATAGCGATTTAAATCATCTGAACCCTGTAATACGCACTAAATTTGAAGACAACCTGAGGCTGTGTGCTGGGAAATACAGTTGGGAGTGAGCAGTGAAGTGGAGGTGTGACCCTTACTTGTCTAGATAGCACAGGTATTGTAGCGAGGTGTCGTCTGAGGGCAATTGGTCACGGGAAGTCTGAGAAATCATAGAAAAAGTATTACTTTTTCAAACTTGCAAAAATATATCTTTTCATTGAGTGAAGTAGTGATTTTAGTTTTAAAGTTGATTTGTACGCTGTCCCTTTGTGTAATGAAGTACAAAAGAATACATATAGCTTTCATGTGAAGGTACAACTGCATGTTAAACTTATTTTAAGACATGTTTGAAAATACGGAGGAATGTTTTTGTATAGAGTCTATTCACGGTTACGGTCACTTCCAACTTTCTCTGAAGCCCTGCTAAAATTATACTTCCAGGATATTCCTCCGCCTCGTGCAAACAAAGCTTAACCAAGTCTAGAAAATTACATCAAAGGGACAGCGCACCACATTTGTGCGCACTGAGTGTAATAATATTTTGCATAACAATTATTTTGTACTAGGCATTACCAACACACCTATTTTCTCCCTGTTTTTGTTCATTTTAATTATTTAATTATAAATTAAATATAATTTATAGATAAAAGACAAGTAATAATGCAATTTAATAAAAAATATGGAATTTTTTAACAGATAAAACACTTGTGATACCCGACACATGTAGGAAACAAGTAAGCATGTCACATGAGGTGATTTTTCAAAGGTTTGATTCAAAATGTGTGAAGAAATCGCGAATAGACTCTGTGCATTACTGTCACTGTGTGTCGAGTCAAACAAGATGTTTCTCTTGCATGACGTGTTCCAAAAAGTTAAAATAAGTTTATATATATATATATATATAAATAAAAGCTCATGACATTTTCCAACATCAGCTGTCATATCCTATATGCATTTAGCAATTTATAATTTTATTTTAGTTATTGTTGGTGGAAGTGCAACACACAGGGTATATTTCAAGCATACTGTATACCAATGTTGGTGTAATGATTCTCTTCATTAATTGTGAAGTTTACGACATTTTGGTAAGGCTGTTTGTCACCTAGCCGAGTCTAAATGTATGGTTTTACCATCTGAACTTTTGTCTGAATGGTCTTTGTATCTTCTTGTTTAACAAGTATTGTGTAAAATGCTTCGCTTCGCTTCTCTCAAGTATCATTCAGTATTTTCATTTATTTTGTACCAACAACTTGTTGAATGCTGCAGAGTGATGTGTTCTTGTCAATGCAGGTTCGTTGCACTAATGAATTTTTGCTGTGCTCAATCTTTGGGTAAATTAAATCATGCGAGTGGTAACCACAACTGCACCAATTTTTCTAATTTGCTATGAAAATGTTGTATGTAATACAGGTGTATGTGATACATCTTTTCTACGTAATAAAGAGTAAAAAATACAGTAGTGTGAGTTTGTGAATTTTGGTTTCCCCAACCTAAACCTGTTCATTGTTGACATTATACATGATATTTACTCATAGTACAATGTAATTACTATTTGGGCAAATGTTATATTTAGGGATGGGTTGATTTGGTTCCAATTTATACCGGTTCTTGAGGTTTGACTCGGAACCGGTTTTAGGTTAACAACAACTACTCGGTTCTCGTTTCTAAAAAGCTATAAATTTACTGCAAAACTCTGTCCTTAAAAAAATAACTACCTCCTGTATAGCGCTCCCTTTTCCCAAAAATAAAGCGAAAAAATTCTGGGGGGTGTGCCACACATGAAAAAAAAATTAAGGAGTGGTAGTCATAAACTGTCCTCTCCCTTCTGTCTTTATCACTCAGCCCGCCCCTGTAAGCAACACTGCTAGCCCATCAATACATTTCTCCACTTCTTCTTTTTTTCCATGTAAGGCAGAGAATAGCTTAGAAAAGGGGGCTGGAGAAGGGAAGAAGTGACGTTTATTTAGAGGTGTGGCATTCCAACACAGCAAAAAAAACCCAGCAGGTCACTGCATAAAAGAAGCAAAAAAAAAAAAAGGGAGGCTGCCCTGTCACCATGTAAAAGAAGCAAAAAAGAAAAAGGAAGCAGGTCGCCCACTGGAGTTGTTGACATTCTTTTAATGATCATAGATTAAAGCCACGCCACAATGTTGTGACTTTCAGCACCACTACGAGTTATTTAGTTAAAGTATTTTCCAAACATATCACAATCACCACCTATTAATGTAAAAAAAAATATATAATTTGTTACATATTTACTAACCTTAAATAAATTTAATACAAGTTTATCTGTATACATTAAATCTTATCTTCACACTTTGTTATTGTTTTATTCTTCGGTAGGTTAAATAAAACATTTAATGAATTTTACCTGCATTGGTTGAATGAAGTTGCAAGCAAAATGCAAGTATTCAAAATAAAACCGAATACTGGAACCAATATTTAAATTGTAGAATCGGAACCGGAACCTATATTTTTCGTTATTCGACCCATCCCTACTTATATTATGAGTGTTATTAAAACAGTTTTGAAAAAGTAACCTTGTCACTTCACAGGTGATTGCCAAGTGCAATTCAAACAGCATTCCGACATGGTTCGTGCTAGAGGCATGATGTGTATCCTTGTTATCCATATCAGTACAATATAAATAGGCATTCGGGCACCAGGGGATACGGGATAGGAGCCAGGTGCAGACCGGCCAACACCATGCTCTGTCATTCTGGTCAGTCGGCGGCCATCTTGGATCTGGCTGAAAACCCTGTGTCCATGACTTTGAATGACCTTGAAACCAAATTGCAGAAAAATTATAAATTCTTAAAAAAATGTATTACAATTTGAAAAACTTTTAAAAATTATTTACAGATGTGCATGTAGGAGGTGCGAGGTTAGATGACAAGTGGCAACTCGCTGATTAGCTGGTTGATGTCCGAGCAATGTACTAATAATGATTGGTTCAAAGTCAACATGACGTCATAGGGCTTGCATATGCGTAAATTATAGGCAATGGAGGGTGCATCATCAGTAGTGTCACTTTTGTGATAAGACATTTTCTTTTGGCTACTTTGTACGGCGCCATGAAAGCTTCCATTGTGCCAAGAATCCCTGTCGCATGTCATATTTGTGTGACAGGTGCTGGAAGCAGTTCAGTCGTACCGACCATTTACTTAGACATGCAAAGACCTGCAAAGGTGCAGTGCATTTCTCATTAGAACCTCGGTACCAGGTTCGCTGCAAGCAGGTCTCTTGCGACTTTGGTACATGTCCTCAACAGTGTAGTTACCTGCCCTGCGTCGGTGTAATAAATGTCACAATAGTTTTGCACAAGGACAACACGAGCGTGAATAGCGAGATGCACAAGGCTGTAACCTGCAACAAAGCTGTGTATATTGAGATGCATATATATCAAAGAATATTGTAATATTTTTTCGAGGGCATGAACGATTGTATTATTAATTGAATAAAAAATGCCTGAGAATAAAATTGTGTTAATTTCATGTTTACCTATTTTTCCAGAATATGATTAAAATTTAAAAGGCACAGAAAGAAAATACATTTAATTAAAAGGTATTGTATAAAGTCCTATTGTACTATATGTCAATTATATAATTAAATTTAAAAAACTTTTTAAAATTGAACTTAACATTTTTAATTTTTTTAAATATATGTTTAATACATTATGCAGGTAGTCAGTCCTGTATCATGCATGTAGGTATACTACAACGTTGAAAAACATTTTTTTTAATAGGATGAAAATTACAGATTATCCTATGCCTATACTCTCATATCAGAATGGCTATAAGCTATAAAATTACATTTAACATCGCTATGTAACTAACAAACAAATATTCTTAACTTTTAAAATTACACTAAAACTTAAAATTTCATTAATCTTTCTCTCAAAAAAAAAAAAAAAAAAGGCAGATGAGAAAACTTGAAATATAAATTAGCTAGAGCTGAATTTAAAGAGTCTTTCCAGTTCAAATAAAATCACTTACATAAATTACAATTACAACGTATAATACCTTTCTAATGCAATGGCGTAACATAGCGACGAAGCGGCAATACAAATGCTGGATATTATTTCACACAGTGATGGCAGGTAGGACGTTCCTCCTGAAGGGAACCTGTCCTGTCCACTCGCACTGCAGTCGCCTCTACAGGGTCTTGCACAGTCCAGGTGAAGACGACAGCACGATACTGCTGGCCACGAGGCAGGAGCACTTTTATAAAGACTGCCAACAAGCTGCGCAGTGTTTATTTCTGTGACATCACACAGAAAGCAATCAAACTGGCAAGCTACTGACTTGTTCAATACACAACAGCAACCTACAATGCAAAATATGTTTTTTTTTTACGGCAAACTATCAGAATAACATACTTCTCAAACAAGGGAAATGAGTTTGTATGTAGACCATCTACCATTCAGTGAGAACTGGTACTTCTATGTTTTCTAAGAACATAAACATGGCACAGCACTTTCTGTCCATTAGTTTCCTATTGTACTGTGCGGTATAAATATATGCCTACTAGACTCCTTGCCTAAACTCAATGCTAAACAATTCACTGAAAACGGTTTCATGCTAGGTTATGTTTCAGAGTAAACGAAGAAGCAGTAGTGTCTGGATTCTTCTCACACTCGGCCACTTACTGAAAACAACCAATGATGTATTGAGACTTTATTACCAAACAATATACACAACGGTTTGTTTATTGAAAATATACTATGTATATTCAGATCCTTCCTTCCGGTCCAGATAACTGTAGAGAGCGGAGAAGTGACGAGTTGAGAGTACGTAGCACATTGTCCTGGGCGAGAGTAAGAGGAAGCCAGTGAGAGAGATCCTTGCAGGGGAGGGAGAGACAGCTAGCAGGCGAGGAAGCCTCCGTCGATAGGTAGGGTGACGCCGTTGATCATGGACGCCTTGTCGCTCAGCAGGAACAGAATGGCGTCCACCACTTCTTCCACCTCTGAAACATACAGCACCACACATTAGTGCACACAAGATCCTAAAACAGAACATTTCCTAATGTGCTTTTCAGGCACAGTACCAATGTTTGAATTGTCCACCCAGCATTTGTGCATCTGTAGCAGTCGCTGCACTACCATTTGCCCCTTAAGACGCAAAATAAGTTGATACAAACTAACTGGACAAGTTTATTCTGTTATATTATTTTTAAATCGACCTTTACAAATATGTGTCTTTACAATGGGGATGTAATTAATGTTAACTTTTTCTCTGGTGTATGATTTCAGTATTCTGGTATTGACAGTAGATACGTTGCTCTCATTTTCTAGAACCATTACTTGATACACACCGCAGTTTTTATTCCTGTGCATTATTCAAGATGGTTTCGGGCAATGTTTACAATTCCCCACTGGTTTATGGGCAACCATAGTAGAACCAGAAATGGGAAAGAAAAAACTGGTCATTTTTCTTTCTACACTCCAACAGACACCTTGTAACGTTGCATACATTTGGGACGTCATGCTTGCAATGATGCAGCATCGCGTTAGGCGCCATGTTTATAGTGATGCAACTGCGCGTTAAGCCGCCATATTTGTAGCATTCCACGTGTGGGTATGACAAATGGAAATTATCACTCGATTAGCTCAGTGGTAGCAACACGAAACTTTTTAAAAAGGGGCCAATTAAATACAAAATAATGTAGTCAAGTTTCGATTTATTATTTTTTACTTTTATTTATCAGAAAGGTGCAATAGTTCACATACAGTGTTCAGGTATGCTGACTACGAACAGGGTTGACCGATACACAGACAAAGTAGAGAGCAGTGCCACGGTCGTTATTTGAGTGTTCTCGTCTTAAAAAGCTGGTATTGCCTGAGTAACTAGCGACCTCCCACACCGGCGGAGAAATCAACGAGCAGGATTAAGTTGCAGGTGTGGGGGCTATTGCCACACCCGACGCGACCTCGGTGAGTTACTGGAGCACTGAGTGTTGACTGCCCGGCCGTTGTCAGTTATCTGTCTGCTTGGATGGTAGGCACTCTGTATATTACTTCACTGCGTGCCTACCCCCACTCCTCGCTGCAAACAAAAGCATGACGTGGGCCAGCCTCTCTTTCCCACGCTATTCCAAAATGCGTAGCCCGCCGAACTGTGCCGTCAGTTAAAGATAATCAAACTTCTAGAACAAAAACTGTACGCAGTTTGGAAAAGTTTCTAATCTAACGGTGACGCTAACTGAAACTAAGATTTCGTGAAACCGCAACCGGATGCCCGATAAACATTAAACCATGATAAACGAACTACCATGGCTTTAATTTTGAATCCCGATAAAATATTACAAAGGCCCGCTAAACGAAAGCAAATGAACCGCATATCCCGATAATTAATAAATTGCGTAGTTACATTACCCCCTTCAGTTTGGGGTATATTTTAAAGAAATCTTTCCCAAAGCGAAACCTATTTTGTGTGCAGCTACTCTTCAAACCACAGTGCCTCTACTCCTTGACAACAATTTACATTTACAATGTGATAATTAAACTCATATCAAAACACATTCACTTTACCTGTTAAAGAAGAGTGACAAGATATTTACGGGGATGCTGCACGAAAATCATACATTTCACTGGTTTCAGTTGTTGTTGTTATCATTTGTGGTTGAGGGCGTATTCACAACCTATGCCATTGATGATTCTTTGTGGGCTGCTCGTTCCTCGAGTTCCTCACTGGGATCAGCACACACACTTCCCAAAGGAGACCCAGGTCTGCCCAAAACTATGAACGCCACTGCGACTGCCTTACAATACAACAGTCATGGTTATGCTAGAAAACAAAGATGTTTGAAATGTAATAAGTTTTCAGTCATAGCAAGATAATTTGCAAACAAATTATCCTGCAAGTGTATGCCATTTTCTTCATAGGATAGTACGCCTCATTGGATTTATATATAAATATCTATTACTTGTGTCTCAATAAGTGGACAAAATGATGTAAGCCTTCCTTACAATATTTATGAATTAGGTCCCCGAACTTCATATTAAAAAGTCCTCTACTATGATTACTTCAACATGTCAATCCTCTGAGCGCATTTTAAAACAGTTTCTTCTGATCATCAGTAGCAAGGCTAGATGTGAGATTGGTAAGCAGCCATATTCTAATTCGGAAATAAGTACAAAGTGTGTGCATAACGTTCATAAATACTGTATAATTTTTTTTTACAACAAACTAAATACAAAATAACCACACACAACCTCTATCATTAACACTAAAATTTTCTTAAATGTTTTACCAAGAGTATCTGCCATTCCAGAAACTCAACATTCCCACAACACTAGATGCACTTCACATGGTGTCCTTTGTAAAGTGTTTAGTGCTGTTCATTAACTATCCTGTGCCTGATTATTTACAATATTGATTAATATAGAATCACTATCCCTTCACCTATTTGTTCCTTTGAAGCCCCGCTAAACAAAAGAAAATGAACCGCGGGTAGAACCTTGATAATTAATATATTGCATCATTACAACATAGTGCACGTCAAACACAAATACTCTTTGCACAAGAATATCTCACACTTTAAAAAAAAACTTAGGGAACATATCAGCACAATGCTTACCAGTAAATATCTCGTCTCTCGTAGACTGAAAATGAAACACATTACGAGAAACACAAAATAGCATTTTTCCTTGGAAGACACAGAAATACTGAAATCATAAATTAACAAAACAACTGTTTGATGAAAACAACTTAGGCAGAGGACATAATAAAAGGATTCTGTCCGATAATGAAATTGCTAATTAAAACAAATAATCTTTATGGCATATTTTTCCACATCTTGTTTAGACTCTCATTAGACATGCAGAAAGAGAATTTGATGCCTTGATATCATGACTTTCTTAAAAAGTCCAGAGATTTAAAATAGCCTTAATTATTTTGTGAAACGGTAGAGCATTTTTAGACCAATCGCCACAATTTCCTCTGGGTTTAAATGTATTGCATTTGATAATGAATAAATTTCAATTAAATTTCATGGCTGCCACACAAAGTGGAAACTGCCAATAAATAAAGAGGTAGGTAGTGTGACGAGCCTCACTNCGTGACAAGCCTCACTCGTCCGCAGGGCGGCTGGATTAATAGCGCCATCCCAGGAGCTGGCATCGGCTTCTTTCTTTATGTCACAAAAAAAATAATTTAATGAACGTTTGAGAGCCTCTTCGTGATTGCCCACGGTCAAATAGGTCTCTACTACTCTTGGATTGCTACAAATATTTATGACGACGCAGCATTTCATAACCACAAAACTATTTTCTCGGAGCCCAAACTTANTGTGACGAGCCTCACTTGTCCGCAGGGCGGCTGGATTAATAGCGCCATCCCAGGAGCTGGCATCGGCTTCTTTCTTTATGTCACAAAAAAAATAATTTAATGAACGTTTGAGAGCCTCTTCGTGATTGCCCACGGTCAAATAGGTCTCTACTACCTCTTGGATTGCTACAAATATTTATGACGACGCAGCATTTCATAACCACAAAACTATTTTCTCGGAGCCCAAACTTATGATGACCATTTGCTGCGGTGATACATCCACGAGTTATCACTAAAAGCAGGGCTATCAAAGAAGTTAAAATCCAGAAGAATATTCAGTAAAAATGTTGTTAATATGCATCTTTAAATGTGGTTTCAATTCCTGCTAGCTATCAACTGGCTTGAGCTGAACAAGTCTTTTACATATATTCTTCTATGCAAACAGCTTCAAATTAAACCAAAACAATTTAATAACATTAGTTATTAACACAAGATTAAAATATTACTGAAAATAAGCTAAAATACAAGAATCCACCATATTTATGTGAGAGGTGGACCCTGACGTAGCTTCCATACGTACTTCGGGGCAGTACAACATTCCTTTTATATCATAATAAATTAGAAAATATTTACATACAACACTGTATTGAAGAAAAATTCAATATCACTGCTGTAACATAACTATTACAGTAACTGCCACTCCATGCTGATTTGATGAGAATTTTAGACGGAACTGCATCCAAAAAATTTAATACACCTTGTAATGACGCAATATGTTAATTATCGAGATACTTGGTTAAATTTCTTTTGTTTCGCGAGGCTTCGTAATATGTTTATCGGGATTCAAAATTAAAGCCGTGGTAGTTCGTTCATTGGGCATACATTTGCAGTTTCAGGAAATCTTAGCCTTGTCATGCTCTTTACCATCTTCTTCTTATATTAAATGCTAGGAATTTGCAAAGCTTCACATTTTCCAAGTCGAATCTAAGACTTTTGTACCTTTGACTTCATCTTCGAGTGAAAAGTCAAAGATTTTCACCAAGTGAGTTTTCCACCAAAACTAGTATCAAAACCAGCAGCCAGTATCATTAATAAGGGTGTGCGGATATTCGAAAATTCTAATAGTTGCAAAAAGGAAATTACAAATTATTCGCATTCGAATTTTGAATATCTTATGCAAAAATTGCAAATAATTTACATTCCTGTTCAAGTGGTTGTAGAGCTGTGCCAGTCTTTTGAAAGTTTTCCCATGGAAGGAAGCGCCTGGGAAAGGAAAACCTTCAACTTACACTGTTTTTCAAACAAAGTTTTTATCCCAAGCTCCACTCTACTGAGATAATCTACCAGCTTGACATTGACGAGGGGCGGGACAGAATGGTTTTTACTTTCCTTTGTTTGTCACAGCTGATACGTCTTTTTGGAAGAACTGCACACTTTCCTTGTAAGCAGTGAAAGTGGCTCAACTCTCTTGCACTGAGGCCCTAATGCCACCACCATCCAGCAAGTTTACTATCTAGCCTGACAGCGACAAGGGTTCTTGGAGGAGGAAAGGGAAGAGGCCAAATGTTGATAGCCACACATTGAAATCACTGTGCAGTGGTGGTGCCAAATGGGACTGGGTATATGGAGTATGGTAGTTTTTATCAAGTTTGTAGGTATCTAAATGTATAATGATTACTTTCTTGCAGATTTTGATATCTCAGTTTTTCAGCAGTACAAGATTAGGATATATTTATGCCATTGCTCAGTGTCTAGTAGGCATACATTTTTTTGGCAGTAACAGTACAAATGAGTTGAATACACTTGGAAACTGTAGCCTACTAATTTATATATTTTTAAATCCTTCAACTTCAATTTTTTTTCGAAATTCCTTTGCATGATGCAAACTTCACTTTGACTTTGCTTCACATTTAAAAAACAACCTTCGCACATGCCTATTAAATGTCAACTCTAATGGATTACATAAATAACAAATATTGTTCATTATTTGAACTAAAACCACTGTCAAAATAAATTCACTAAATTTTTAGGTAAAAACCATGAAAAAATAAGAGAGTAAATATGTGTGCTTACGAATGTAATACAGAGATTACAGACATGAATTATATGCCCATCATGCACAAATACTGCACTGAAGCGATCCTTCTTCAGAAATATCTTAACAGCAGAGGCAATGGTCATCTTCAAAACTGACACTGGATATCTAATGAGTCACGCAAGAAGATGGTGGAGGGATTTTAGAAGATATTTTTTATTACTCGTTGAGCATGTCCTCTTAGCTGCCTTCTTTGATTTACTTGATCCTCGATCAACTTGTTTCCACTTAGCTGCTTTTTTGTTTTTATCTTGTTCTTCCATTAGTTGTACTTTGTAAGGTGATGTAGATAAGTCAGATCACGATCTGAGTCAGATCACGATCTGAGTATGGGTTTAATCCTAAATCATTACCACAAACCCCATTTTCACTCTAATTCTTTTAACCACAGTAATTTTCTTAATTTTCGATGTTGGAATTGCCTTATTACAATATATAATACCAATTACAGTTCTATCAAAAATAAATCAATGAAAAAATATAATTTCAGTTATAGAATTATGTAATGAATGAAACCAAAGCCCTACACGAATCTCCACAGTTTCTTGCCGGAGTCGGAAAGGGAACTCTTGTGACATTTATTTTCCCGTGCATCTGTAATTAATTTAACTAATGAGGTAAAAAAAATGTACGTCTTTTTAGGTACGAGCCATTGATGTGAAGTGAACAAGCTCCTAAACAAGTGGAAAGCTTATGCTGAACCATGCTCAAGAATGAAAGTCCCAACGTTGTCATTAGCTTCCTGTAACCACCAACTCAAGTTCTCATACAACTCAACAACATACAACACACACTACATGGATTTAATAGTTTATTTTAGTATTATAAATATTTTTTAAGAGTTTGGAATTTATCCACACGACATCTTGTAGAATAGCAGTTTATTCCACTCGAAGATGGGCAAACCACATAATCATCTGGCATTTTTCCTTTGATGTTTAAAAGTTCAGATAAGCCAACAAAAAAATTGTGCAATACAGATAATGTACCCAGACTTTGGTAATTTGTTATGTGCCTCTCAGGGCAACCAACACTGTTATGTAACAATGTTTTTAAAGCAGTGAACAAAAAGTAATCCGAAAATGATGAGGTCAATTACTGTAGATAGCTGTTAACTTTCGAACCCGGCTGCTACGCAAGAGTTGGTTCATGTTCACAGCTTCTACCATTTGCCTGTGCAGGAATCTACGAAGCTATCAACCATTGCTGTGTGGAGGCACGATGCACAGAACTCCTGCTTTGGAGATTGTGTCACTCTCGCCAAACTAGCGGCTTCCATAGCCTTAGATACATCACACAATTGCGAAAAGACCGCAGTGATAAGAACTCTGTACAATAACCACCTGTACGATCAGTCTCCTGGACTGGAATGATTGTTGAAGTAAACTAAGCTGGCAATAAACAAGTAAAGGCCTGATTTGTAAATATTTTCTCCCCTTGCTCAAAATAAAAAAACCCTGCCTCTCTCTCTCACACACTCTCTCCGTCTTGTATAACACATAATTTCTAAAGCTGAATGTGATCAGCATTGTGTAATTGCAGCTTGCACAACAATCCTTGTGAGCAGAGAAAGAACTATGATATTACCAGGTTCATTACTTTATTTTTAACTACCTATATGAGATAGTGCATGAGACACGTGGCTCCTTCACTTATTATTCACAAAGACAAACTGCAGTATGGAAATAACTTATGACGGGTACGTAAAGCAGTTATGGATTCCATACGTTCAAGCTTGTAGGAAAAAATTAATGTAACTTTTAGAGTTGCTAAATGTATGCAGCATGGAGGAGAATGTGGGTGTTTACTTCTCGTACACATTGCACAATAAGCGAGCGACAGAGACTAGAGTTACGACACTGGCTGCAAGAGAGCTACGCCCAGCACAACAGACCAATGGAGGAAAACGCCCACCACACACAATACACACCACTCGGAGCTTACTCAACAACAGGCTTCAGGGTTGCTCTGCCATGAGGTGGGGAGAGAGAAAATAGAACTGGATATGAACTGCACACAGCGTCATTTGTATTCCCTGGTGTGTCTGAAACTAGCAATGTAGATTAGCGCCAACACTAGTACAGCACGCGTGATAAATTACTGTCTCTCTGACATAAACCATAGAGAGGTCGCAGACAAAGGTTGTGTATAGTCTGGGAGAAGGGGGAATTTTTGCTATCTCTGAATAATACACAGTTATTACTAAAAAAAATTTTGTTGGCAGCAAAACTTTAAATTTGCAATAAACAAGAGTTTTCATGCATTTTGCTGCCTCATTAACTAACTTAATTACTAGATTTCATCTTTACACCTAAGTAGAAGAGAAAGATCTCTGAACAGTACAGCAATTTAAAATTATAATTGAAATGTACTGTATGAAAAGCTAAATATTTTGTTTCAACAACTAAAATTTTTTCCATTCTCCTCTTAATGAAAAAAGTATAAAAATATTTGTAACAGTTAACCACGACTGATTAATAGCATTTAACCAAAATCATCAGATTTTGATTTACTAACTGACTAATCACTCTCGCTACATTTGAAAGATTCATTAACTGTATTTGATAACATTACTTGGAAACATTTACTGATAAACATCTCGCATCAATCAAAATGAAAATCCACAAGTGGTTCCCGCCTGGGCACTGTCCCGTATGGGCAAGAGGAAGCTGGTGCAGGTCAGAGCCAACGGGCAGACCTGTCGCTCCAACCAGCCCAAAGTACGAGATGAGATGGAGGTGGAGACGCAGTGGAATGAAGATGAGGGAGGAAATGGGAGAACCTCGAGAAAACCCCCACATCACGACATTGTCACCGCACACTCCACATGAAAACCTTCCTGTCTGAAAATGCCTGAGATCAGAACACACTCACACCAATCCCAAAGTAAAACCATTCTGCAAATGAGTACAGTTATTAAAGTATCTGATTTTCATGTACAACTAACAGACACATCTGAAGATATTCTCAAGTGAGAGCAGCAGAAAGAGCGGCGAGGTCGGCAGCAGCGCCAACTCACCTGCGAACCTGTGGAGGGGGATCTTGGCGAGCATGGGGTCGGCGGTCTCCGGCTTGGACCAGCCGATCTTGCCCATGGCAGTCATGACGACGGTGGGGTTGATGGTGTTGACGCGGATGTTGTGAGGCCCTAGTTCGAGGGCCATCACCTTGGACACCATGTCTACTGCCCCCTTGGTGCCACAGTACACCGTATGGCTCGCCAGCGCTGCCTAGAACACACGTGCTGCCATCATTATCTCGCCCGTACATACAATTACCGAGTGTTTGCAAATTGCTTAGTACAAGTGACATGTACAACTGTGCAGAAGAAAAACTTAACACGCATAGGGGTTGTTTGTTAGTATATGCTGTTCATGGTTAACTGAGCACTTTTGAAATCAACCTTTGAAAAATGCCTTTGCTACTTCTTGCATGTATTTTAACGGATACACTAACTGGTGTGCACCCAGTAAAGTTGGTAATGATGAAGGGAAAGTACTTCCATGTCAAGACATGGAGGTACTTTAAAATATTAGGTGAACAGTTGTGAATACTGAATTGATTTATTTTAGATTGTTTTTTTTTTAATGCATATAAGTGTAATAATGAGGAAATTTTTAAAACATTTACTTTTCTAATAATTTCACTGACACGTGAATAAAGTGATCAGGCCTATGGCAATGTTAGTTTGACATATGGTGGAAGAATACATAGCGGCATAAATGTAGATCTTACTCAGGGCTTTCTGAAGTGCTCGGTTCACTTTAACTGGGTAGGTCGAGAGTATCTGCCTGGTGTGGGTATGGAGATACACTGACGGCCACACGTGTAACACTTACACAACTAACTGCGACACTGTATTGGGCAGTTTACACGCTTTAATTGAAGAAACTGAATCTATGCACTGCTATGTAATATGTACTGTGACTGTTATGGGCTAGCAATCTAACAAGTGAAGATTTTATGGATCTAAGCTATTACAAAAATAATACTGTAGACAATGTCTCGTTTCCCGTGTATAAGTTTTTCATAGTCCACATAAACATAAATGAGGTGATGGTCATTATGTCCTGGTTGATCTGATGCCGGCGTCGGAGGAATCTGCATCACCACGGGATGAAGCGCACACCTTGAGGTGAAATACTTGCACCTGTTCAAATGTTCAACGCCTCTCTAGTAAAGAACTGTAAATGCCTCAAGGTGACGTCCGGTTATAAGAAAGCAATGTGACAGCAAAGGAAAACAGTATGCACAAGCTTCACGTGTGTTTGAAGCGGTGACCACTTGGTTTTAACACAGCAATCTGTTCGCAAAAGATGTGCAGCTTCTTCACTATAGTTTGAGATGCTGATTTGCAGAATAATAAATATGGTAAACAGAAGGTTATTGACACAAACGTTTGCTGACTTTCAACACTTTTCAATCTACATTTCATTAACCAAATTTATGTATTGGCAACCAAATACACACTTAAAATTTCTGCCCTGAAAAAAAAATACATTGAAATATTCTATGGTGAGAGAATATTCTTAGGGCAACGTTCCATATGGTGTGAAGGCTATGGTATGAAGGCGATACAACACCAGAAGATGATATCCTCGGAAAGTGCATAGAAATATTGTACGTGTAAATTATGATTTAGAGAAGGATGTTGACATGTGGTGTCATAAAGTAGCTAGTATAGAAGGGAGGTATGTTCTTTTGTGTTACTTATATAGATTTAGTCGGCAAGGTATAACTGCTAAAGGTGGAAATAAACTAATGGAGTTGGTTTATTTCATAACGTCATAATTCAGGAAACCCGATGTTTATCAGTTTGGCTGAATTGGATCCACGAGACATTATTTGCTGGAAGACAGTGCTAATACATTAAGGTGTTATTAATCAGACTGCTGTAATGACTATTTATACATCACCTGCTTTGTTCTCTCGTAATAAAATAAAGTTTGAGATTGGTTATAAAATATGACTTTATAGATAATTAATTGGCACAGCTGGCAGTTTGCATATTCTTGGTCATGGGGAACTTGTGTACAAATTTCAATAAAGTGTGTTTCACCAAAATCGTTTCAGAAGTTCTCATTTTATGTTTCAAGGTTATAGACTAAGAATTAAAATTAGAATAGGCAATTGCTTACAATGTAGCCTATACTATACAATAACTTCGGAGGTCCCTTAATACAGCTGTGGCTTACTATTGTCAATGACGACCCCCCCCTCCCCACTCCATCGCGTGCCTCTGCACGAAGCCACATGTATCAGAGACAGCTGTCTGAGTGGAGTGAAGGGTAATGGAGGGAACTGCCACGTGGAGCTAGCTCTGGGTCAGTCACACCTGGTCGGTGACCAGGTAACTTTGTGTCGTCGTCGTCGTCGTGAGAGCAACCTGCATTCATTGAGAGTGCAGCAGGGAGAATGTTCTTTGTCCTCAAGCCCTTACCGGCTTGAAAAGATATCAACTGCACTTTACAAACTAAATGCATCTAGATGCTCGACTGCAACAGAATATCCGGTTTGGCTTGAGATGGTGGACTGAATGCTTTTCCTCGCGAATACCTCCAGTTATGGAGAGCAGCTGGGTACCATCCATGTGTATTCCCATGAGAATATCTGAACTCACATTGGTAATGGAGGTAGCTAGGAAATGACAGATATGTTGAAGGCACAATAGGGGCCGCGGTGGTATAGTGGTTAGACTACTTGCCTCCCATCTAGGTGAACCATATTCGATTCCCAGCAGTGTCGCTACTGGAATTTTTGCATGTGGGAATCGTGTCAGACGATGCCGCTGGTCAACGGGTTTTCTCAGGGATCTCCTGTTTCCCCGCCCTTTCATTCCGACGCTGCTCCATACTCACCTCGCTTAACCCTCATCTGCTCTCAAGACCTTGATGTTAAGAACCAGCCAAATCTCTTCACTCGCTCACTGAAGACACGAGTGCAATGACAAAGTTCTCCTGCTTTATTAGGGTTACGTACTGTGTTTCAACTGGAGAACTCCCCAGGTCATACTCAGGTTAATATTTTGGTTAACAGTATCTCTGTAATTACTGAAAGTATTCAATAAATTGAAAATCCGTGCTGGTTTAGGATTTTGATGTTCAATTTTCTCAATCTGTACCTTAATTTAAACTGGAGTTCAACCCCCTTGCCTCTGGGGTACACCCTATGGGCATATTTTCTGTTTAACAAAAATGTTGTGGTTATTTTCGTACATGTTTTAATTGCTTTTTCTACGCACTGCAGAAATTGAAATACTAAAAAGAAAGAAAGGATTTAAAATTATTTATTTCGTTATATATTTCAAATAAATTAATTTGAATATATAGTGTGTTTATAAGAAAATTTCTTCCTTAACAGTGTTGATACATACAGTATATTAAAATTTTGTTTACAGTTGAAACAGTTTTTTACTGTTACGTACTTACTTTTTGTGATCTGAAACTCAGGGTTGAGAGTGTGTTGGGATCAGAGCTGAGCAAGTGCAGGACCACTTCAACACTTAGCGACAACACTCTCACGACGTGAACTCCAAGTTATGCAGTGCAACACAAGCCAAATGTAACATTTGTATTTCCACTGAAGCACCTTTTTGTCAATATAGAATACCTTGTTATATAGTCAATGACCACAAGGTTTTTTCTTATCACAATTAAAAAGATATGATGCAAATTACAGGTCTTTTGGAAGTCCAGGCCCCAAAGCTCTGTTTTATAATATTGTTGTTCTTGGAAAATATAACTACTACAGTGTGGTTTTCATTACGATTTCAAGGCTCCTAACCTCAACATTACAGTAGGTAGTAATTGTCAGTTCTGGTGCAGCTGGTTTGTACAATAGTAGAAATGAATGTTTTATAAAGTTTGTTGCATGTAATTTAAATACTGCACCGCTAGCACTAGAGAAAAACAGGCTACCCAACGTGTGTGAGAATGCACGAGATATCCAGTGTTGAACAAGTGTACTGTACGCGTACCACTTCAGAACATTACTGTCAGCGTGAACGAGCAGCCACTGGACCTCTGCATGGGTCGGGTCGGCAACAAATGCCTCGCACAACACTGCACTGCTCAGCTAGAGAGGCTGGTCTAGCTAGTAAGGTTCTACAAATATTTTGTATACCTAAACAAAAATTAAAAATGACAACTTTCATTTTAGTAAGAAATTTGTTTGCTGAAAGTTGTAACAAAACTAAAATCTTCCTTCGATTTCATTGAATATTCAGGTGTTTAATGAATGTTTGTTTAGTGCACTAGAAATGGAATTTTTGTGTGGGTTTGTTTTCATTATTTTATAACTAAAATGACTACGTAAAACAGAAATTTTAATGTAGGCAAGACCCAAGAACACCCCCCNATACTCCATATCCTGCACTTGTTTAGTTTGGTTTTGCAACCAATTTGTAATATTGAAAAGTTCATAGCATATTTTTCGTTTTCGTTCTGTAAGAAAGAAAGTTGCATTCACACAAGCCTACAAGTTACACATTACAGAGATACTTGAGCATCTAGTACTATGTACTTGCTCACCTGCGAGGCCTGCGATGAGACATTCACGATGGAACCACCTTTCTTGCGCGCAATCATCCCTCTCGCCACCACTTGGCTCACCGCTATTACAGACTTCACATTGCAGTTGAATGACCTGAGGGATAAAACACACTGCACACAAATGTTCTCAGTTCTCACTACTGAGCTGAAAATAATGTTGTTAGGCTGCAACACACACAGTGCGGGTCATAACACACACTGCGGGTCATAACACACACTGCGGGTCATAACACACAGTGCGGGTCATAACACACANGGTTTTGCAACCAATTTGTAATATTGAAAAGTTCATAGCATATTTTTCGTTTTCGTTCTGTAAGAAAGAAAGTTGCATTCACACAAGCCTACAAGTTACACATTACAGAGATACTTGAGCATCTAGTACTATGTACTTGCTCACCTGCGAGGCCTGCGATGAGACATTCACGATGGAACCACCTTTCTTGCGCGCAATCATCCCTCTCGCCACCACTTGGCTCACCGCTATTACAGACTTCACATTGCAGTTGAATGACCTGAGGGATAAAACACACTGCACACAAATGTTCTCAGTTCTCACTACTGAGCTGAAAATAATGTTGTTAGGCTGCAACACACACAGTGCGGG
The DNA here is from genome assembly GCA_002778355.1 of Clitarchus hookeri. Taxonomy (NCBI): domain Eukaryota; kingdom Metazoa; phylum Arthropoda; class Insecta; order Phasmatodea; family Phasmatidae; genus Clitarchus; species Clitarchus hookeri. The sequence goes on from NQII01005572.1 coordinate 118,835, forward strand.
TCATAACACACACTGCGGGTCATAACACACACTGTGGGTCATAACACACAGTGCGGGTCATAACACACACTGCGGGTCATAACACACAGTGCGGGTCATAACACACAGTGCGGGTCATAACACACACTGCGGGTCATAACACACACTGCGGGTCATAACACACTGCGGGTCATAACACACAGTGGGTCTGGCCATACGCAGCAGCAGGAGTAACTGTTCATTACTGAAGGTCAAATGGGGAAGAGGGAAAGTCTATTGCAATTAGAAACACAAATCACACAAATGTCTTCATGGCAAACTGGGTGCAACTACAGCAGGAACTGAAGCTCACACTTGTGATTGGGTTTGCGGTGAACCGCAGTGGTTTTGGAAACACCCGACCAGACAAGCTGTACAACTCGCAGGAGGCAAAAGATAAACATAGATGAGATAGCAGTAAGTAATAAGTTACGTGTCAAAGTCCTCGGGCTTGACTTCCAGGAGCGGAGAGAGAATGGCGACGGCTGCGTTATTGACGAGGCAGTCCACGGGCCCGGCCTCCCTGGCCGCCGACTGAGCAGCACTCCAATCCGACAAGTCCGCACATATTATCAGGAGAGGCTTGTCCTTAACTTCCTCCTTCAGCGAGTCCAGATGCTTCTTTGTGCGAGAAACAGCCACGACTTCTGCCCCACAATCAAGCAACTTCTTCACCAAGTCCCTCCCGATACCTGCAACACAGCAAGCACGTAGACTTACTTGAGGACTTGGGATTAGCAGTGGGTTGACAACGACATGACATGGGATGTCAGGACTGAGACTATCCTTGTGACAACCGCACAGCAACATGTGTTCCCTCATCCCAGTCTAACTGTTGAGGACTCTCCACAACTTTCATGGAATATTCTGCCCTCACTGTGACATCACCTCGTAGGCTACAAGGNCTAACTGTTGAGGACTCTCCACAACTTTCATGGAATATTCTGCCCTCACTGTGACATCACCTCGTAGGCTACAAGGTGACCACACCACAGTATGTCCCTGTCTTAAATGAGGGCAGATCGATAAGTATGCTTTCCTGTTGTGCTACAAACTGCATGTTTACAATGCAGAAATAACACACACTATGGTGCACAGCACATTTATTCCTTGATGATATATACACCAATGTCAGTGTGGTACAAGTTGTGGAAAGCAGGCACTCCATGTTCCAACCAATTTTAGACAAAATCCTGCACACTTGCGTCATCTCGAAATCACTTTCAATCAAGATGGAAGACAAGGGTAGCAATGGCAGTGTGACAGGACAATAGGTCTTGCCAAAATTGCCATACAAATGTTTTTAGTATTACTATCTGGTAAATGTCTGGGTGTTCCCCTTCTACATTGAAGAGCCAAAAAAAATGGTACACCTGCCTAATATTGTGTACGGCCCCTGCAAGCATGCAGAAGTGCCGCAAGACGGCGTGGCATGGACTCGACTTATGTCTGAAGGTATGCAGGAGGCATTGAGATCTGCGCCAATTTGAGAAAGGGTTGCACGTCTGTCACGTTTAATGATTCTCGTCAGTCGTTGTTTGTCCCTTTCTTTCACAATCTTTTTCCGGCTGCAGCGATGTCAAAGATTTGATGTTTTACCGGATTCCTGATATTCACGGTACACTCGTGAAATGGTTGTACGCGAAAATCCAGATTATATTGCTACCCCGGAGATGCTATGTCCCATCTCTCGTGCACCGACTATAACACCACGTTCAAACTCACTTAAATCTTGATAACCTGCCATTGTAGCCGTAACCGATCTAGCAACTTTGCCAGATGCTTGTTGACTTATATAGGCGCTGCCGACCGCATCCTCTGTTATTTGCATATGCACGCCTATACCAGTTTTTTTGGCTCTTCAGTGTATAAACAAGAAGTTACTGATATAACTAATGAGCCTACTTTCCTCAACATGGGTGCAATTAATTTCTAAATAATTTCTTAAAAGCTGAGTTGGTAGTAGGACTTGTCTCGTCGAAAGCGATATCATTATAGATGAAACCAGAAACACATTCAACAGTAGTGAGACAATTACAAATACACATGTGTCATACCCGGGACTCAAAACCTTAAGCCTTGTATGATAAGTTAAGTGTGCAATCAACTGCATTACTGAGGTCGGATTCAAGAATGAACTACGAATTTAATAAGCCTAACGTTTCAAATAAGAGGGTGTACCAATTTAAAATATATACAGAGCCATCATTTTGAAAATAAATGACTGAGCCACTTAAAGTATGTAAGTTTACATGGCCTACCACAGCGATACTCGCATGAAGAATTTGGTGAAAAGCATTTTAATGGTCCCTCAAATGTGGCATTAAATCCTCCATATTTTTCATGCAACAATCTTAATAAATGGAGGACAAAGATTGTTGTATTAGCCCATTCGATGGTTGTATACTGCCAGTATACAAAGTTAAGCTAAACCTGATTACATAGTTTCAAAGATATAGCACAGTAAGCTAAAATGATTTTATAGCTGACATTCTAAAAATAAGTGTCTGTCACATTGAAAAAATAATTGTAGTTATATGGACTAGCACAGTAAAACTTTTTCGCCAAATTTGGCAAAACTTGGTTGATTGTTTCCAGAGATATGACACAAAAACTTAATGTTTTCTGTGGGCTAATTTACAAAATGGCACAGAAATTAGGATCTCTATAGACAAATTCGATAATTACAAGTCACACTGCAAGCATACCAAATTAAGTTAGAATTTGTGGCCTAAAATATTTATATATCCACCACTTTGAAAATAAGTGCCTGACCAACTTAAAACATACAAGTTCACACCACCTGCTGCAGTGCAAATTGTTAGCCAAATTTGTTAGGAATTGATCAATTGTTTCCCAAGATAACATAAAAATGTTATTTATTTGTATGGCGCTATCTTACAAAATGGCGTACAATATGTTTTCTGTACATACAGTTGATAATTGTAATATCTACTGCCTGCATACAAAGATAACTTGGGATTGATTACATTGTCTCGACTTTATAGCGCTCTAAGTTAAAATGGCTAAGTATATGTCCGCCATATTGAAAATAAGTGTCCGACATACTTACAACATACAATTTTACATAATCTCCCACAGTACTACTTGTTTGCCACATTTGGTAGGAATTGGTTTATTGTTTACCAAGATATGACATAAAAACTTAATTTTTTCATGTGGTGCTATTTTACAAAATGGCTGACAAAATTAGCTATGTGTTGGCATAGTGATGCTTGTAATAAATACTTGCAGCATACAAACTGTGGTCTAAGTTGGTTAAATGGTGTAGTAGATATGCCAAATAAACCTAAAATATTTGTATAGCCGCTATTTTGAAGGTAGGTGCCTAATCAAGTTTAATCACTTACATTTACCTGGTCTGTCATTGTGTTACTTACATGCAAAATTGGGTGAGAATTGCTTTGATAGTTTGAGACATAATGTAAAAATCTTAGTTTTTTTTCATTTTGTGCTATCTTCCAAAATGGCGGACTAACAAAAATATACATTTTTAAATTTAATGCTTACATGATTCTCTGCTAGTATACAAAATTTGGTTTAAATTGGTCAAATAGTTACTGAGATAGCAATACCAACCAAAATATTTAAATGGCCACCATTTTTAAAGTGGCCGGTGTAGTCAAAAACTATAAAAGTTGGGTTTCTTTATTAAGTACTATATATGTACAGAGTTTGGGAAAATTCGGTTGATGCGTTCAAAAATTGGAAAAAAGGACGGGGGGACCCACAGGGGCACGCATGCATGGGCACACACACAGACAGGAAACTTATCTCATAATCTTCCTTTCCTTCTGAAAGTAGGCTAAAAAATGAGAAGCTGTAACAAGGCAACACACGATAGATTTGTCAATTTGTGAGACAGAAGATAACTGAAGAGTTGCAAGCGAGGCTTTGGCAATTTCACTGCTAGGATTCAGGAACTCTGTACCAAAGGCTGAATGAAGTGCTTGGCACAAGGAATAAAGGAAAAAACAAAAAGGGTGAAGAGTTTTCCTGCTCATGAGGACAATATCACTGTGATGCAACTGGCCAACTGCGAACATGACACATTTTAGCTATAAGTGACACAAGTATAGTAAAGTTCAAATGAGAAAATAATCTTGATGCAGCTTTGAGAGAGAGAAGGTAGGGGAGGCAGTGTAGGGGAAGGCTCTCACGAATACTCGCCACTAAAGGAAGAGAAACCACGTGACACTGCTGGCGCTATACACACCAAACTGATAACATCGCTCTCTACGACCACGCAATTAAACACCATGCTGAGCGACTTACATTTTTTTGACAGGTAATATGCACGTGCGGAGCAGCTCTTGCACAACTGCTCTCGGCCGCTGTCTCAATTGAACTGAACAACCCCACCCCTTTGTGCAGCAGCAATGGACTCCCCTAACACATTTTCCACTTCTGTGCATTATTTTCTCATTTGGATTTCACTACTTACACATCAACTGCAAGAAATTATTTCAGTAAAAATGATTGAGTCTTATAAAACACAACACACAGAAGTAGCCAAATTAAAAACAAAACTCTATACAGTTATCAAAGAGTTTTTCTAATTATATTATAAATGATGGTTAAAATACCTGCAGCTTTATCTTTGTTGAATGAACAACATCAATATAAATTTGATGTATTGTTTCATTTAAAATTTGTGATTAAAAAAAGGTATGTTAACTATCTTACTTCAGAGAATAAACAGGACAAAACTGTCAAGGTATTTTTTAAAGACCCAAAAATAGCACCTGCATTAGAGCAACATATATTTGAATAGAATTTTTATAATCACAATTAAAATTTTAGTATCCCTAAGATGAGAAGCGTGTCTTAGAACATGAACTTCATGACGCATATGAACGTGACATGGACATAACCTATTTTCAAACTCAAAGACCTGAGACATCTCAAAACATCTGAATCAGTTAAACAAAAAATAAAATAACGTACTTTTTAAATTGTTTGAGATAAGTGCTGGGGTTTTCTTGACTTCTGCCAAAAAATATTTGCGTTCCTCGAACCCATAGATTGGTCGGACGGGCCACGAGCACAGCTGTCGTATTGACGGTGATAGGTGCTGACCACGATACAGTAAGAGGTGTCAAATGTGTATGCACACAGTCCCCTGCAAATACAAGATAGCCGTAGGATGCGAAGTGGTGTCTCCCACGTGGACGCCTATCTCTCACAGAACAGACCATGTGAGGGTCGCTCAACCCTTATGTGGCTGATGCATGGTATACTATCTACATTGGAGCATGTCTGTAATTTTGTGCGTTGTGAACAAACAGGCATTGAATTTTACTGCTGTTTCACTGCAACAGAATAGTCAGTTACACTGCGAGTGCAGTTGCGCTTGTTCGGCAGTGGGTGGTGTGGCGTAGCCTTCACTCGTGGTTCCATTTCTGTTCAATACTGTGAATATTTGTGAATCACTAACATAGCATGCCAGTTTGAGTGATTCAGGTGTCGTGAATCAGCTATGTGGACGGTGTTCCAACAACGTTTACAAATTTGGTGTTCTCGTGGATTCCTGGTCATTATTTCTGTTAGATCACAGGGTTTTATTATGTGAGATAAACTGCAACTCATGTGCGATGGTTGTCAAATTGACTAATGACAACACATATTTTTGTTTTCAGTGGTTGGTTAGGATATGTGACAGTTATAGAAAGTTACAATGCAATTCCTGTAGGTATATTCGGCATAGCAGCTGATTTGAAGAAAACCTACTCTTTCACTCATAATTGATACTTGACCTATGGAATTTATTTTANTTCGGCATAGCAGCTGATTTGAAGAAAACCTACTCTTTCACTCATAATTGATACTTGACCTATGGAATTTATTTTATGTAATTTGTATCCAGGATCATTGAAAAAGGTGTCTGTGATTTCACAAAGAAATTACTAAGTCCGTACCTAAGGCACATTATTCATACATATACCAAAATATGCAGAAATTCACCAAGTTTCGACATGAACTTCTCCCGTTGCAAGACACACATCTAGGCGGTAGTCAATCTCCATCCAGATGCTGTGAATCACGGCAGGAGACACGGTCGCTGCGTTGATTCTGCCCCTTAAATGTCGCAGATCCCGGAATTGTTTNTGCTGTGAATCACGGCAGGAGACACGGTCGCTGCGTTGATTCTGCCCCTTAAATGTCGCAGATCCCGGAATTGTTTAGCATAAACAATGTTCTTCAGATAACCCCAGAAGAAGTCCATAGGAGTCAGATCAGGGCTTCTACGTGGCCACAGAACAGAACATTTCTTCCAATCCAACGCTTGGGGAAACTGTTATTGAAAGCCTCATGCACGTTCAGACTGTAATGAGGTAGCACTCCATCTTGTCCTGTTCCCTTTCTATGTGATTAATTTGAGGGAAAACAAAGTTCTAACATATTCAGTTATGTGGCACCTGTGGCCGTGTTCTCAGCAAACACAGACGGACCTACAACACAATCGTGCATTAGATCACACCACACATTTACCCTGGGCGAATCACGAACGTACTCAAAAATTTATTGGGTTGCTGAGCCCCCCATATTCTGCAGTTATGACGGTTGACACAGCCGTTTGTTTGGAAACATGCTTCATCAATAAAAAAAATTTGTTTGAGGTAACTTTCATTGTTGTGTATTAATAAATTGTTATTTGCATATTAACTAACAAGTGTTAATATTGTGTTAATTGTGTCATATTTGTTGGTTTTTGAATGATAATACAAAACCTTTTTTTGAAACCAAATGTGTTTTTTTTTTGTTTTGGTTGTTGATTTTTATACAACTTTGTATCTGTTATTTGCATCTGTGGTTCTGCTAACAAACATTGGATTTCATAAATACACTGTAATTGTCAGTCATTTCCATAGCGTTCGGTATGCTGTACTTTGTGCCACTCTAGATGTGAGTTTTGCTTCCAAATTTTGAACCTTAACACTTTTAAATGCATGANTTTTGGCTCTTCAGTGTATAAACAAGAAGTTACTGATATAACTAATGAGCCTACTTTCCTCAACATGGGTGCAATGAATTTCTAAATAATTTCTTAAAAGCTGAGTTGGTTGCAGGACTTGTCTCGTCGAAAGCGATATCATTATAGATGAAACCAGAAACACATTCAACAGTAGTGAGACAATTACAAATACACACGTGTCATACCCGGGACTCAAAACCATAAAGCCTTGTATGATAAGTTAAGTGTGCAATCAACTGCATTACTGAGGTCGGATTCAAGAATGAACTACGAATTTAATAAGCCTAACGTTTCAAATAAGAGGGTGTACCAATTTAAAATATATACAGAGCCATCATTTTGAAAATAAATGACTGAGCCACTTAAAGTATGTAAGTTTACATGGCCTACCACAGCGATACTCGCATGAAGAATTTGGTGAAAAGCATTTTAATGGTCCCTCAAATGTGGCATTAAATCCTCCATATTTTTCATGCAACAATCTTAATAAATGGAGGACAAAGATTGTTGTATTAGCCCATTCGATGGTTGTATACTGCCAGTATACAAAGTTAAGCTAAACCTGATTACATAGTTTCAAAGATATAGCACAGTAAGCTAAAATGATTTTACAGCTGACATTCTAAAAATAAGTGTCTGTCACATTGAAAAAATAATTGTAGTTATATGGACTACCACAGTAAAACTTTTTCGCCAAATTTGGCAAAACTTGGTTGATTGTTTCCAGAGATATGACACAAAAACTTAATGTCTTCTGTGGGCTAATTTACAAAATGGCACAGAAATTAGGATCTCTATAGACAAATTCGATAATTATAAGTCACACTGCAAGCATATCAAATTAAGTTAGAATTTGTGGCCTAAAATATTTATATATCCACAACTTTGAAAATAAGTGCCTGACCAACTTAAAACATACAAGTTCACACCACCTGCTGCAGTGCAAATTGTTAGCCAANACTTTGAAAATAAGTGCCTGACCAACTTAAAACATACAAGTTCACACCACCTGCTGCAGTGCAAATTGTTAGCCAAATTTGTTAGGAATTGATCAATTGTTTCCCAAGATAACATAAAAATGTTATTTATTTGTATGGCGCTATCTTACAAAATGGCGTACAATATGTTTTCTGTACATACAGTTGATAATTGTAATATCTACTGCCTGCATACAAAGATAACTTGGGATTGATTACATTGTCTCGACTTTATAGCGCTCTAAGTTAAAATGGCTAAGTATATGTCCGCCATATTGAAAATAAGTGTCCGACATACTTACAACATACAATTTTACATAATCTCCCACAGTACTACTTGTTTGCCACATTTGGTAGGAATTGGTTTATTGTTTACCAAGATATGACATAAAAACTTAATTTTTTCATGTGGTGCTATTTTACAAAATGGCTGACAAAATTAGCTATGTGTTGGCATAGTGATGCTTGTAATAAATACTTGCAGCATACAAACTGTGGTCTAAGTTGGTTAAATGGTGTAGTAGATATGCCAAATAAACCTAAAATATTTGTATAGCCGCTATTTTGAAGGTAGGTGCCTAATCAAGTTTAATCACTTACATTTACCTGGTCTGTCATTGTGTTACTTACATGCAAAATTGGGTGAGAATTGCTTTGATAGTTTGAGACATAATGTAAAAATCTTAGTTTTTTTTNGTGTTACTTACATGCAAAATTGGGTGAGAATTGCTTTGATAGTTTGAGACATAATGTAAAAATCTTAGTTTTTTTTTCATTTTGTGCTATCTTCCAAAATGGCGGACTAACAAAAATATACATTATTAAATTTAATGCTTACATGATTCTCTGCTAGTATACAAAATTTGGTTTAAATTGGTCAAATAGTTACTGAGATAGNTTAAATTTAATGCTTACATGATTCTCTGCTAGTATACAAAATTTGGTTTAAATTGGTCAAATAGTTACTGAGATAGCAATACCAACCAAAATATTTAAATGGCCACCATTTTTAAAGTGGCCGGTGTAGTCAAAAACTATAAAAGTTGGGTTTCTTTATTAAGTACTATATATGTACAGAGTTTGGGAAAATTCGGTTGATGCGTTCAAAAATTGGAAAAAAGGACGGGGGGACCCACAGGGGCACGCATGCATGGGCACACACACAGACAGGAAACTTATCTCATAATCTTCCTTTCCTTCTGAAAGTAGGCTAAAAAATGAGAAGCTGTAACAAGGCAACACACGATAGATTTGTCAATTTGTGAGACAGAAGATAACTGAAGAGTTGCAAGCAAGGCTTTGGCAATTTCACTGCTAGGATTCAGGAACTCTGTACCAAAGGCTGAATGAAGTGCTTGGCACAAGGAATAAAGGAAAAAACAAAAAGGGTGAAGAGTTTTCCTGCTCATGAGGACAATATCACTGTGATGNCTTGGCACAAGGAATAAAGGAAAAAACAAAAAGGGTGAAGAGTTTTCCTGCTCATGAGGACAATATCACTGTGATGTTACCGTCCAACTGCGAACATGACACATTTTAGCTATAAGTGACACAAGTATAGTAAAGTTCAAATGAGAAAATAATCTTGGTGCAGCTTTGAGAGAGGGAAGGTAGGGGAAGGCTCTCACGAATACTCGCCACTAAAGGAAGAGAAACCACGTGACACTGCTGGCGCTATACACACCAAACTGATAACATCGCTCTCTACGACCATGCAATTAAACACCATGCTGAGCGACTTACATTTTTTTGACAGGTAATATGCACGTGCGGAGCAGCTCTTGCACAACTGCTCTCGGCCGCTGTCTCAATTGAACTGAACAACCCCACCCCTTTGTGCAGCAGCAAAAGACTCCCCTAACACATTTTCCACTTCTGTGCATTATTTTCTCATTTGGATTTCACTACTTACACATCAACTGCAAGAAATTATTTCAGTAAAAATGATTGAGTCTTATAAAACACAACACACAGAAGTAGCCAAATTAAAAACAAAACTCTATACAGTTATCAAAGAGTTTTTCTAATTATATTATTAATGATGGTTAAAATACCTGCAGCTTTATCTTTGTTGAATGAACAACATCAATATAAATTTGATGTATTGTTTCATTTAAAATTTGTGATTAAAAAAAGGTATGTTAACTATCTTACTTCAGAGAATAAACAGGACAAAACTGTCAAGGTATTTTTTAAAGACCCAAAAATAGCACCTGCATTAGAGCAACATATATTTGAATAGAATTTTTATAATCACAATTAAAATTTTAGTATCCCTAAGATGAGAAGCGTGTCTTAGAACATGAACTTCATGACGCATATGAACGTGACATGGACATAACCTATTTTCAAACTCAAAGACCTGAGACATCTCAAAACATCTGAATCAGTTAAACAAAAAATAAAATAACGTACTTTTTAAATTGTTTGAGATAAGTGCTGGGGTTTTCTTGACTTCTGCCAAAAAATATTTGCGTTCCTCGAACCCATAGATTGGTCGGACGGGCCACGAGCACAGCTGTCGTATTGACGGTGATAGGTGCTGACCACGATACAGTAAGAGGTGTCAAATGTGTATGCACACAGTCCCCTGCAAATACAAGATAGCCGTAGGATGCGAAGTGGTGTCTCCCACGTGGACGCCTATCTCTCACAGAACAGACCATGTGAGGGTCGCTCAACCCTTATGTGGCTGATGCATGGTATACTATCTACATTGGAGCATGTCTGTAATTTTGTGTGTTGTGAACAAACAGGCATTGAATTTTACTGCTGTTTCACTGCAACAGAATAGTCAGTTACACTGCGAGTGCAGTTGCGCTTGTTCGGCAGTGGGTGGTGTGGCGTAGCCTTCACTCGTGGTTCCATTTCTGTTCAATACTGTGAATATTTGTGAATCACTAACATAGCATGCCAGTTTGAGTGATTCAGGTGTCGTGAATCAGCTATGTGGACGGTGTTCCAACAACGTTTACAAATTTGGTGTTCTCGTGGATTCCTGGTCATTATTTCTGTTAGATCACAGAGTTTTATTATGTGAGATAAACTGCAACTCATGTGCGATGGTTGTCAAATTGACTAATGACAACACATATTTTTGTTTTCAGTGGTTGGTTAGGATATGTGACAGTTATAGAAAGTTACAATGCAATTCCTGTAGGTATTTTCGGCATAGCAGCTGATTTGAAGAAAACCTACTCTTTCACTCATAATTGATACTTGACCTATGGAATTTATTTTATGTAATTTGTATCCAGGATCATTGAAAAAGGTGTCTGTGATTTCACAAAGAAATTACTAAGTCCGTACCTAAGGCACATTATTCATACATATACCAAAATATGCAGAAATTCACCAAGTTTCGACATGAACTTCTCCCGTTGCAAGACACACATCTAGGCGGTAGTCAATCTCCATCCAGATGCTGTGAATCACGGCAGGAGACACGGTCGCTGCGTTGATTCTGCCCCTTAAATGTCGCAGATCCCGGAATTGTTCAGCATAAACAATGTTCTTCAGATAACCCCAGAAGAAGTCCATAGGGGTCAGATCAGGGCTTCTACGTGGCCACAGAACAGAACATTTCTTCCAATCCAATGCTTGGGGAGACTGTTATTGAAAGCTTCATGCACGTTCAGACTGTAATGAGGTAGCACTCCATCTTGTCCTGTTCCCTTTCTATGTGATTAATTTGAGGGAAAACAAAGTTCTAACATATTCAGTTATGTGGCACCTGTGGCCGTGTTCTCAGCAAACACAGACGGACCTACAACACAATCGTGCATTAGATCACACCACACATTTACCCTGGGCGAATCACGAACGTACTCAAAAATTTATTGGGTTGCTGAGCCCCCCATATTCTGCAGTTATGACGGTTGACACAGCCGTTTGTTTGGAAACATGCTTCATCAATAAAAAAAATTTGTTTGAGGTAACTTTCATTGTTGTGTATTAATAAATTGTTATTTGCATATTAACTAACAAGTGTTAATATTGTGTTAATTGTGTCATATTTGTTGGTTTTTGAATGATAATACAAAACCTTTTTTTGAAACCAAATGTGTTTTTTTTGTTTTGGTTGTTGATTTTTATACAACTTTGTATCTGTTATTTGCATCTGTGGTTCTGCTAACAAACATTGGATTTCATAAATACACTGTAATTGTCAGTCATTTCCATAGCGTTCAGTATGCTGTACTTTGTGCCACTCTAGATGTGAGTTTTGCTTCCAAATTTTGAACCTTAACACTTTTAAATGCATGANGTATGCTGTACTTTGTGCCACTCTAGATGTGAGTTTTGCTTCCAAATTTTGAACCTTAACACTTTTAAATGCATGAACTAAATTTCACCAAACTATGTACAAATACACTACTTTGTAATGACATCCATCTTCCATGCTTGGTACTTATTTTGAAAATGACAGCCATTAAAATTTATGGTGTTAAGTTATATCTCAGGAACCATTCAAAAGACTTTAAACCAAATTGTGTAAGTTGACAGTATATTAAGTAAGCACTGAATTTTGAGATGGATGTTAGTCCACCATTTTGGAAGCTAGCTACCACCACATTTACAATTAAGCTTTTACGTAATATCTCAAGAACTACTTAACCGATTCTTGCCGAATTTGGCACTTAATAATGCTATGGTAGTCCATGTACACAACATGTGACTTAACTTGTTTGGCACTTATTTAAATAGTGAGCAAACAAAATTTTAAGATTTAATTAATATATCCATTATACCGTTCAGCCACTACTACAAGCATCATATATAACAACAAAAAGCCACGTAGGCCGCCATTTTGTAAGAAAGCATTACACAAATAAATGTTTTTATGCGACATCTCAAGAAACAATTAACCAATTCCTACCAAATTGAGCAAATACTAGCACTGCAACAGGTGATGTGAAGTTGCATGATTTTGTGGGACACACACTTCTTTTCAAAATGGCGACCATATAGCTATTTTAGTTTAGTATGCTATATTGTCAAAACCATACAATAAATTCCATCTTAACTTTGTAAACTGGCAGTATCTATTACCAACATCAAATGTGTCTATACAGAGCCTCATTTCTCCACTATTTTGTAAGAGGGTCCCATATGATATAATTAAATATTTTGTCATATCTTGGGATACAATCAACCAATTCTATCCAAATGTGGCAAATAAGTTGTACTGTGGTAGGCCATTTTATTTGTATGTTTTGCATGTTCCAGACACTTAATTTCTGAATGGCAGATATATAAACATTGTTACTTTGTATGCTATACCTACAAACCCATGTCACCAATTGTAAATTAACTTTGTAAACTGGCAGTATCTAAGTAATCATCAAATGTGCCAATATATAAATTTATTTTCCCTCCACTTATGAAGATCACATCAAAATAATTGAGATTTTATCACATATCTCAAGGACCAATCAAGGAGTCCNTTTCCCTCCACTTATGAAGATCACATCAAAATAATTGAGATTTTATCACATATCTCAAGGACCAATCAAGGAGTCCCACCAAATGTCGCACACCAGTAGTGCTACGGTAGGCCACGTAAACTTACGTGACTCAAGTGGCTCAGGCACTTCTTTTCAAAACGATGGCCCCTTAAATATTTTAGGTTAGTAACCCTATCATTCAAAATACATATGGAGTTATGTATTCATAATGCAGTTGATTGCATGCTAGCTAACAGAAGGATGTTTTCTGGGTTCTGGTCTCTGGTAAGGTACATTTGAATTTGTAAATGTCTCACTACCGTTGCATATATTTCTGGTTCAATCTCTAATGAATTTGCTGTCAATGAGACATCAGGCCTACCTACCATCTAAACTTTTGAGAACTTCATTAAGAATTATGGGAAAGTAGGTTCATTAGATGACTGAAACCAAAATGGGCATTGTCAGAGACAGCTTTCACAAGCTCAATCTTGTAACATCAGAATCAGCACTAAATCAAGTGGTACCATCAACTGGGGTTACTTGGGACAATGGGGATAACATGGGACAATTTATATAAATGTTTGTTTACACATGTAGCAGCTCTTATGTAGAACTATGCAGTTTCATCAAAATCTAACTAAGGGCTTCAGAAAAGTGATATTCAAATCTGTGCCACTCTGCTTTCTGGAGTGCATGAAAGAGAGCACAGGGGCCCACACTCATTGACCTGCTTCGTATGAATCAGGTCAATGGGGTGTTGATCAAATATAGGAAAACACTTATGCTAAAATGAATTGCAACTNCCTGCTTCGTATGAATCAGGTCAATGGGGTGTTGATCAAATATAGGAAAACACTTATGCTAAAATGAATTGCAACTGCCGTAGAGCCTAAATTAAAACTCCCCTTTTGTGATTAACACCCCCATCCTACCCTAATTTTGTAAACGTCACTACAGTGTGTGTGCTCTGCTGCCTGTCCCAGGCCTGCCAGGTGGGACAGCGAGGCGTCCCTCCAGCTGCCTCTGTGTGCATGTGTTGCAACACTACTCACGTTTACTTCTGTCAATAACCTGTTCGAGAAGTGTTTCACTACGTCTACTCCGGACCAAACTTAACATTTTCACAACAGTTGTCTTTGAATCACTAAAATGAAGAGCTGCCAACACTCGGGCAGTTTGGGTTCCAACTAGCACTTTTTATTACCACAATACTCACCTCACCTGTTTTTCTCTACAAATCTGTAATAAATTTTTGTAATTTTAATTTTATATTTTGTCAGCTTCAAAGCTGAAAAATTGCCAAATACAAAATACCAAATTGCCACCTCAATAGTTTGTCCTGTTTGAAACAATAAAAAACATACGGGCGAGGTTATTGGAATAAATAAATGTGTAGGTATCATAAGTTACTCATAATAATTATTTCACAAAGCAAGATGCTGACATATAATTGAAATAAGTATTGTCTCGTGAAACAATTTCTAAGTAACAATTTTCTATTTTTTTTTTTTTTTTATTTTGAAATTGTGAATGCCCCTCTAACAACTTTTGGGGAAAATATAGTTTATTTTAAGACTTTGTGGACATGTAATTTTGGAATCATGATAACACCAAAATAACAGTAGCACTTATAGAAAGTTAGACAGTTGAATGTCATGGCGCTCCTACTAAACCTTACAAAATGCTACATACAAATTACAAGAAACGAAACTCAAAAAAAGTTGGAAAACTGCCAGAGTTATTTCACAGCCAGCTGTTAATAGATAGTGTAATTCCAGCACTGCCAAGTCACAGAGGTACTGTGTTTGGTTGGCTTCGGTTTCCAGNCAGCTGTTAGTAGATAGTGTAATTCCAGCACTGCCAAGTCACAGAGGTACTGTGTTTGGTTGGCTTCGGTTTCCAGCCAACTTGGTTATCTGGCACCGTCCCAGCTAGCTAGATTATTAGCATGAACCACAGTGCTAGCTGAGAAACTTGCTTCATGTATAATGTTATCCCAGTTGGTGTTGCGCTCCACTTAGTTTGAACCTCTTTACTTAAACAATTCACTCAGACTTCCCCCAAGGGACAGCATTGGTGTAGTGGCTATGGCACTCGCCTCCCACCAAAGTATAGCTGGTTTGAACCCCAGCAGGGGCGCTCCCTGGATTTCTGTACGTGGGAATCATGCCAGATGGTACTGTTGGTAGGTGGGTTCCCTCGAGGGCCTCCCATTTCATTCTCGCACTGCTCCATACTCACCTCGCTTCAACCTCATCTGCTCTCAAGACTTCGATGTTAAGATTAAGGNCAGCTGTTAATAGATAGTGTAATTCCAGCACTGCCAAGTCACAGAGGTACTGTGTTTGGTTGGCTTCGGTTTCCAACCAACTTGGTTATCTGGCACCGTCCCAGCGAGCTAGATTATTAGCATGAACCACAGTGCTAGCTGAGAAACGTGCTTCATGTATAATGTTATCCCAGTTGGTGTTGCGCTCCACTTAGTTTGAACCTTTTACTTACACAATTCACTCAGACTTCCCCCAAGGGACAGCATTGGTGTAGTGGCTATGGCACTCGCCTCCCACCAAAGTACAGCTGGTTTGAACCCCAGCAGGGGCGCTCCCTGGATTTCCGTACGTGGGAATCATGCCAGATGGTACTGTTGGTAGGTGGGTTCCCTCGAGGGCCTCCCATTTCCCCTGCCCTTTCATTCTCGCACTGCTCCATACTCACCTCGCTTCAACCTCATCTGCTCTCAAGACTTCGATGTTAAGATTAAGGACCGTACAAATCTCTGACTTTCTTCCTCCTCCACCTTTCCAAATAATTTCAAACTCTAAATAAGTTTCCAAAGTATTTTATTTTTTCACTTCCATGACAAATAAGTAGTATTTATTGACTTGCATTAGGTAACAGCTGTGTGATTCCATCAGTTTTCGTCAAATTTCACCCACAAGCAGTGGCATGGCCCCAACTTTGCAACCACCAGGAGAATAAACACAGGCTGGTAATTATCCAGTTTAGCGGCTTTTCTGAACGAAACTTCCTAGACCAACAAAAGTAGCATTAATGGATTCTGCACAGCTTACCTAGTTCATATCCAGAAGGAGGTTGTGTTAAAATAAGTAGAACGTATGAAATAAAATAGTTAAAAGTACCAGTTGTTCGGCACTTTGTTTACCTCGGCCGTTATTATGTTTGGTTACGTCATGATTCCTGCCGTCACCTTACTGGCATGAAGATATTGTTATGTAACAGCAACGCATCACATGTGATTTAACAGACAATTTTTCAAACAGCTTAGTAGCCATTCTGATTTTTCCGGCGTCGGTCGTGATGTTCCAATCCGGCGGATTTAAAACTGAGAAAGCAAGGACAAGTGCTTCTATGCGTTATATTCGCCTATTAACGAGTGCTTCAGTGCGTAATATTCAGTTATGAACAAGTGCTTCAGGTGTTATATACGCGTATGTGGTGTTTTAGTGGTACATGGTGTTACGTCGAGTGAGGTAAGGTTGAAGTGGCTGTTGACAGAGGAATTGTACCAGCCTAGGTGAGTTAATTGATATTCTTTTGGAGTGTTTTACGGTTCCTTTAAATCCCTAAAATCCTACATTCGTAGGTCAGTGTAAAACCCTCCAATTCAAGTTTAGTTTAAAATCCTACAATTCTAGGTTAGTTTAAAACCCTACAATCCGAGGTTAGTTTAAAACCCTACAATCCAAGGTTAGTTTAAAACCCTACCATCCTAGGTTAGTTTAACACCTTACAATCCTAGGTTGGTTTAAATCCCAACAATCCTAGGTTTAAAAAAAAAAATGTAAAATAGTGATTCACTCATTGCAGGGTTAGGTTAGGTGGGTACATATTACGAAATTAGTCATACGTTAATGATCCTAGTATATTTGTGTTCTGCGTAATTAGTAGAGTGGAAATACACCACTTTTCGGATTTTTTTATATGTTTAACCGAAAAGCCCCATAGCTGCATAATTACCTTATAATCTTAAACAAAAACTACTTTGAACATTATTAATTTGCTGGGGAAAAAAGTATAATCGAAACTATTGTAAAATGAAAACTTATTATGGAATTTTTCTGACACTCAAAATTGTCACACAAANAAAAAGTATAATCGAAACTATTGTAAAATGAAAACTTATTATGGAATTTTTCTGACACTCAAAATTGTCACACAAATGTGTTACTTCCAGGCAGTAATACCACGGATCAAACTTTCTTGAGAAGGAGGGCAGTTTAAGACGTTACAGTTACAAGTAGTGTACTGGTTTAAATATAAACCCAAGTTGATACCTTGGCCGGCTCCCGTCACCATAACTCGCTTGGAGGCAAAGCTGATCTGCATGGTGTGTTTCAAGAAGGCCGTGTCGAGATACCAGTCGCTTGGCGGCCCGCTTCGAGCATATAACAGGTAGACACGCCCGACACGCGCTAATATACGTAACACGCCGTTGCTACCACGCAGGCAACAAGTGTCCAAGGTCTGCGCACCCGCCCGCCTGCCTGACCTTCAGAGTTGTGTACATCTCGGGCGGGCGACAGTAATGTCTCACGACCTTGACGAGCTGTGTCAGCAGCAAGCTCTCCTCGCGGTGACAGGTTTGCCAATAAACCCGCTCCTTCGACGATGCCCTTACTGGAAAGCACCGCTCCAGAATCATTGAACATTCCGACAAACAGCGAGGCAAAATTACACGGTAATGAATTCCGTTGCGCAAAATTTGCTAAGTGCTAGGCTGCACAACTGTTGTAGTGATTATACCAATATTTGGACTACCTAGATTTACCCTGGGGAGTAACACTAGTTGTGTTCGCGTGGTATGCTCTTTCNGATTATACCAATATTTGGACTACCTAGATTTACCCTGGGGAGTAACACTAGTTGTGTTCGCGTGGTATGCTCTTTCTGCTACTTCGGCTTTGTTAAATTTCTTATCGTGCTCACTAGCGTTCGTGGTACGGGAAGCATTTTTTTTTTTAAGTTCGGGTAGCAGGAGCATTGCGCTTTCTGCTCTGAAAGAGCAGCTCTTCCTGCACGAAATCGGCGAGGTTGAGCAGAAGACGCAGGGTGAGAGCAAGGACGTTGCCAGCGAAAGTTCAAAGAATAAGCATGTTTCTCTTTACCTGCTAGTTCATGACGGACAGCTTGGTGTTTGATTTGCGTGCAGATGTCAAAGTTTCGTAAATAAAATTGATTCTGGTAAATAATTGCAGTGTGAAGATGTTTCCTCTAAGAAGAGCTGGAGGATACATTATTACTAATGGAAACAACGAAATCATGTGTATCTTGAAAAGTAAGAAATCATATATTTTAAGGTCCACTGAACTGACCAGTTGCTTCCCAAAAGTGGTGAAGGAGGTTAAGTGATTAAGGCAAAGTGGACATGTCGAACATCTGCTTCGTTAACTTCTTCACCTGTCAAATAATTTTGAGCGATAACTGCTTGTGACTCATTCCCAAGCTCTCGTCTATGTGCCATTTTTCAAACAACTCACAAAACTTTTCCTCTTTTTTTCGTGTTAGAAGAGGGGGTGGGGGGGTCATCGTTGAGAGCAAATTCACTCTATGTTACTTTCTTGCAGATAGTAGGATCTCGAGTTATTCTCAGGAGCAGAGAGCAACACCACCCAAACAAACCTACTAGATAGACCCTTCCGAACCACTATTTTCTCGGGTCACAGCAGTATCACCAACACCAAAAATACAATGGAAATTTATTCATGTTTAAAAAAAAGGAAGTTTCAAACAACAAAAAATACCTCCGCTCAGTTTTTAACTACGAGATAATTAGACATATAATTTCATTTTTAATAAAACGTTACCTGAGCTGTAGGGATAGTAATGAGGACGTCGTCCAACAACTATGTTAAGAAAAGTCAGGATATTACACAATATTCCTATTTCGAATCAAATGGGCGCCTGCTCACTGGGTAAGCACGAAGTCGCAGTTCTCAGGATCGTGGGCCAAACAACCACGTCACTGTATACCCTCACACACACTGTACAAATTTACAGTAAAACTATATATAGCCGGAGTATTCAGGCTCCACAGCACACCTTAGTATTACCTTTTACCTTATTAATAAAGGATGCCTCCTTGATGGCTCGATGATTTCCTGGAAAGGGCCAGGGAACGAAATACAACACGAAATGAGAACTCACAAGTTTCTGTTAACTCAAGTAAATTTCTTTGCANGAAAGGGCCAGGGAACGAAATACAACACGAAATGAGAACTCACAAGTTTCTGTTAACTCAAGTAAATTTCTTTGCAGAATAGTGTACACTTCCAAGTATACCATGCAAATTAAAGCGGACATGAATTACAAGGCCTACCAGCGGCCGCTACTGTACAAAAAAGCCAAGAATGGCACGAAAACTTACAATAGTAATTAAACCTCCGGGGTCGGTAAATATAGCCGGAGGGGTGCTGTGAACACGGGGAAGAAAGTTGGGAAACTAAACAAAAGTTCCCCTAAATTACGTTAAGCTATTGTAATTAAGTGTTCAGAGCAAAGTAAGAAAGTCCCCCGCGATGTGGCACAATGCAGCACCTAACATCCGTGGATTCATACTGCCAGGGGTAGCGCGGGTGAACCGCGTCCTCGCCGAGAGCTCGCACCATCCAGCGAGGTATCTTAGTTTACTCATCTCATTTCATAAACACGATAAAAAATACAGAAAATAGAACACTTCAACATTCGGGATGGACATCCCTTAGCACGAGGAGAGTTCAGAGTTCTTTCTTAAGCACTAACTTAAAAACAGAATATGATTAAGTGGTGACTTGTAGAGTACATAGGAAATTTATGTCTGTTAAATTATGGGGCATTCTATGAGCTGAATGGTCTTGTTGAAAGAAAGAATCATTATTGCCCACATCACTAATTTGCTTGATTAGACACACAACCACACTCGGAAAATTATATAGAACACTTCAAATACCCTAGTTGTGCTACTCTACACCTTATTAAATATGCATGTGGCATGCATTTATTCTGCGATTACTTCGCAATCCCCTAAGGGCGAATTTCACGAACATTTGCCCATGTGCTATACATTCTAATGCTATTTACTACATATTCTAACACTTGATTCTTCTCCTAATTACACAGATCTCTCTAGGGACACCACAGGCACTCGATTGGATCACTCAGTAATGGGTCATCTCCTGTTCCCAAGTGAACGATGCGGAAACGCATCGGGACACACGACGTGCATGTTCCGTGGGCCACATTGGTGCAGCGATTGTGGGCCAATGACATGATGACAGTGCCCATGCCAGACCACGAAGGAGTGGTCAATGTCTAAACTTTAAGTTAATTCGAAGAAATGTTTTTTGTTCAAGATGTCCCATTTTCTCTCTATTTCTACTCTTTTTCCCTAAGCAGTTAATATTTCCCAGAAAAAAGGTAAATTACCCTCCATCTGGCACACTGAATTAAGGATGTTCGATTATGATTCGAATAGTGCAGATAATCAAATTATTTCAATTGAATCAAACGAATTTTGAAATATAAGAATACCTCAAAAACATTTCTCAAGAAACATTCCACGCAAAATTTCCTCAAAATCATTGCTCAAAAAATCGTCATTTAAATTTCCTAAAATTATGCTTTAAAAAAACAAACCTCAGAAAACTTTCCTGAATAAAATATTCCTCTTAGACATTACAAAAAAATTCCTCTAAAACTTAATCAGATACATTAATCAAAATCCACACTACAAAAACTATACCTCAAAAATGTACCTCAAAAACTGGCATGCTATGCCATCGGCCACCAGGTCTCACTGTGATAATTTATATTGCCTCAGGCTCAACAACTCATAACAGTTCAATCTACACTTTTTTTTTAGGATGGCCAACTTCTTATATACCCAAGGACCAAAGCATCAATTGGAAACGAACAATATATCCAATATATCAGCAAAATACCTGGAATCGGAAACCCAAAGACGAAACAAAGAATCCCTCAAACAATGTAGACGGTACAAACACAATATGACGTCGCACCCTTGAACCGAAGCCCAAAAATTAGAAGAACCTTGTTTTAAAATATTACCAGGATTGCTGGATATGGTGGTTTACAGATAAGATTTTGCAATTATGCATGCATGGGGAAGATGACTTACATTAATTGTCTCTGTATTTTATGGTAACCAGATTGAAATTAATTGTGATGGATAAGGTGCGCAGTTGAAAAACTTCCCCGCCTGTACTTGTAATAATCACAAATCTGTTTACAGCCAATAGTGAACGAAGT
This sequence comes from Clitarchus hookeri, assembly GCA_002778355.1. Lineage (NCBI taxonomy): Eukaryota > Metazoa > Arthropoda > Insecta > Phasmatodea > Phasmatidae > Clitarchus > Clitarchus hookeri. Next base: position 140,542 of record NQII01005572.1, read on the forward strand.
TACCAAGTTCTGTAAAGTGAAAGGATGTGCTAATTAGCACGGATCACAGGGCACTGTTCGCATATCGTCAGGCATGCTGACGATAATGCCCATACCGACGTCGGCGTCCATGTCGCTCATACAAGTCGAACCATCCATTCCATCCAAATCGGTTACGCTGGACATTGCAACCTTACAGGACTTCCCGGCCAGCCCTGGATTTCGCTGATTATTTCCCCTTGTTGATGTTTCTCTGAGTTCATGATTCGTAGTCTCGAAACAAATTTGTTAACCATCTCGTGTTCCAATCGAATACTACTAATTAAGCTCTGGGTGCTTAGTCATGTTCTACAGGAATAAATTATATAAGAACAGCTTGTATCGAATCCCACTTTATGTTATTATCCAGCGATTGGTATCAAAAGCCTACAAGTTATTTTCATTTAAGAAATGCTTTATTCTTGTAGAATAAGTGAAACGACAATTTTTCCAGAAAAAAATTATTTATTTTATACAAAGAACACATATTTGGAGTTTGGAGCCTAAGTGCGTGACATTAAATGTAACAGAAATAGTGTGAACAACGATTGCTCCACTTGTGAATGTCAAAATGTTTATATACTAGAAATAATTGTAGTTGTTTGATATAATACTGTATGTTGGCTAAATCTTCTAACTGGGAGTTTGAATGATTTTTAGTTGGTTCTTGAGACAAGATGAGTACTCACAATGTTTACCATAGTTAATATGAATGTTGTATATATTATACGTAAATAATAATAAATAGTAATTAATGTATACACCTGTTCTTAAAAAAGCCACCACAAACAACTCCAGATATCTGTATTAGGATGTTCACAACCCGCAGAAAGAACATTACAACACTACGGAAACTTATGAGGAAATATTATCAATAAATAATATAGCCGAAAAAAGAGATTAGGCGATAGAAAATAATGATTTATTTAGGCCAAAGATATTTTTGTGGCATCAGAAATCATATGGCTGTAGCAGAAAATTTAATCTCTTTAAAGTGTACCAATTTTTAAATAAATGAAATTACATTTATGACGGGTTTCTCAGGTAACAATGTCATTTAAATAGCTCATAGCAACACTAGACTCTTTCATAACATACTCTTAAGAAATTAAGTGAACTTAGTTATTTTCAAAATAATTGCAAATAACATAAATGTTGAAAAAAAAACTAATCAAAAAGATTCTCCATTCAAAAATTACTTGTGGTAGAGTCTGTGAATCTTCGAATTTGGTTTCAATTAGTGTAATTAAATAGATATAGCCCAACTCATATATGAAGGCCACATTCCCGACAATTCACGATCACCGCAGTAATTTTTACTTTTCGTTTATGTATTCATTGACCATCAACTGGTGCGTCAAGTGAAGGCTTTGATGCGACGAGTCAGCGCGTCCAAGAGGTGCTGCTTTGTGCGGCAATTGGTGAACTACTTGGGTGGCGCGGCTGCCGGCGAGAGAGGCATCGAAATGGAGTTTGGAGGGCGTGTGTAGGGTCGTTCGTAAATGCTGTACATGAAATATATGTTACTTCAAAAATTATGCAGAGCACGCGAAAAATAAAACTGTTAGTAATCTGTTCGTAAAAGTATTCTACGAACGCTTTTCGAGCTCGTAAAACTTCCCAAAAGATCCATTAGATGGTGTGCGGAACAAGTCAGAGTGATTTCGAAGCCGCTTATTTTTGTTAATAGATAACGTATTAAAGTTAACTGTTGTTTTATTACTGGCTGGGAACGAAACGTATTTGAAATATATTTCGTCACATTATTAGAGAAAATAATTCAACAATGTTAGGCAATTTCTCTGTATGCTTTTGGAATCTAAATCAAACACGAAGGAAAGCGGGGTTGGAGAGGGCGAGATACGACGTGAAAAAGGTTTTGAAATTGCGTTTCATCATTTGTATACTGGTCGTTTTATTGTGCATTTCATTTTGAACACCTATACATTACTATTTTATCACGAAGTTTAGTTTCTAGCACTAAAAACCGCTGTTTTATGACCATTTAAAGTATAATATATTAATTAACCTAGGAACTCTATCTTATTGCGCGTATTTTCGGCTGGTCTAATGTGTGTTGGCAGTGCCCTCAGAATAGCCAATGTAATACTAACTTTTGTTCGTTCGTGCATCAGCTGTTACAGGATTTTGTAAATTGCATGTTGTTGCTTTCGAATACGTCAAGTGGCCACTCACTGACTATCAGAATCTCGCTAACTTCTAATAAACGAAGCATAAGTCAGTTCCATTCTGAAATTCAGACACTATGGTGTCCAAAAATAATTAAATTAAATTTTGTCTTTATGCACTCGAAAAATTAGAAAGAAAATATCTTTGATTTAAAAAAAATTTATACTCTGGATAAATTTTACGCATTGACTGTTGACTGCACGACACAAAGCTTTACGCTGTTGATGACTGGAAACACGTTGCCTGGTCTGACGAGTCTCGTTTCCAATTGTATCGGGCTGATGGACATGTACGGGTATGGACACATCCTCATGAATCCATGGACCCTACATGNCTCGTTTCCAATTGTATCGGGCTGATGGACATGTACGGGTATGGACACATCCTCATGAATCCATGGACCCTACATGTCAACAGGGGACTGTTTAAGCTGGTGGAGGCTATTTAATGGTATGGGGCATGTGCAGTTGACGTGAAATGGGACCCCTGATATGTCCAGATACGAATCTGACAGGTGACAGATACGTAAGCATCCTGTCCTATCACCTGCACCCATTCATGTCCATTGTGCATTCCAATGGACGTGGACAATTCCAGCAAGACAATGCGACTCTCCACACATCGAGTGTTACTACCGAGTGGCTCCAGAAAAACTCTTCTGATTTTAGACACTTCCATTGGCCACCTTAATCACCAGACATGAACATTATTGAGCATATCTGGGATGCCTTGCAATGTGCTGTTCAGAAGAGATATCCACCACCACGCACTCCGATGGATTTGTGGACTGCCCTGCAGGGTTCATGGTGTGAATTGCCTCCGGCATACCTTCAGACATTAGTCGAGTCCATACCGCGTCGTCTTGCGGCAATTCTGCGTGCTCGCAGGGGCCCTACACGATATTAGGCAGGTGTGCCAGTTTTTTTGGTCCTTCAGTGTATACAACATAGTAGTACATATGTTAATATATTACATTTTACTTGTGTGCATTGTCCAGAACAGGCTTTCTTCTCTATGTCTACCGTACATGTCTTCACTGCAACGGGACAATATGGCAGACTTGTGAAATTTTTAACATAATTAAAGCCTGCTAGGCCACCATGAACACAGCGTCCTGTTTGGAAAATCAAGATGACTAATCTTCCTTAAAATAATTTAGATAATGACACGTTCGAAAAACCCGCCTATATCGAGAGAGCTAGCTAAGAGATTCGGTAATACATGATGCATTGCATGGCAACTGTCAAAGAATGCCAAGTAGCTTATGGCCTGTGTAAAAAACATAACAAATTATTCATATATCGGAATTACATACACTTAAAATTTAACAATATTAAAAAAATTGTGCTGTGCAAAATAAATAAATACTCTTTGTATTGTTGGCATAATAAACACAAAAGTAAGACACAAAATAAAATTACTTGTCTGTCTCATATTAAACTCATTTGAAATTATTGAAGAGAAAATTTTACTTTTAGTTGTTACAGAACTACATCACGAAATGATTGTGCGTTATAAAATTGTATTAAAGAGCAACATAATTTTAAAACAAAACTCTAATATTGAAAATCCAGTAATTAACTCTTGCACAAAAACTTAAATGTGATTAGTTTCACTCAACTGCCCAATTTTCACAAACCAGCACAAACTCCTAAATCCACACGAAGCTGTACAGCAAAGTGTTTCTCTCATCTGGAAGTGACGTCACAACTCTTTTGTTATGCTTTACTCTTCGTTGGTGGAGATAATTTTGGGCAGTTTTGTGCAGCACAAGCTGCACCAGCATTTGTGGAGGTGTAGTGCTTTGTCCTTCGTTTTACTATTTGACCTAGTTGTATGTGTATGTATATAGAACTGTAAGCATTTCAAAATTGTGAACATAACTGCATAAGATTGAGATTGTATGCTAGTTGATAAAATTTTAATTGCAAAATCATTCATACACCATTATTTGTGTTATCGTGTATTATTATTGTATATTAATTATAATGGATGTGTCTTGTATCCCAGCAATGGTGTCAACAAGATTCCAAATAAATAAACAAAAAAATAATTGATGTGGCATTGGTTATAAGGGCTGGTTTGGTGATATAATTTTGCCCGGTGCCATAATTCAGTGGTGAACTAATGAAGCGAGATCCATGAGGTCGATGGCCCAGGGTCCCTGGTGAACCTGCCGTCATTTATTGCTTGATTGTAGCATACTTACAGCTGGTCTTTTTACATAGGATGGTGAGACTGTCGGCCGTCTCGTACGCCTGAACTATAATACTAAACACTGGTGACGCCTACAAGGTTGCCCTATAATAATAATAATACACTATTTTAGTGTTTGAGTGGTTTATTCATTGTCCGTTCACAGATGAATAAATGCATGAATGATATGAAAAATGGCCTCAGACTTTGCGGGGCGAAAAACATGTGGCTTTAATTTTATAAACGTGTTTGGGTTGAAAACTCTTCTTTGAGAGTACAGTTGCTCTCCCCTCAGTACTTAAAAAAAATTAAAAAAATGTTCCGGTTAATTAGTTTGATACTATTTCCGCTAAAATGATTTCAGCCTAATATGCCGGTACTGGGGGCCTCGCGGAGGAGCGAGAGACTTACCCTTCTGATGTCGTTCAGGTGCTGAAAAGAACTGGGGTGAGCATGGATTCGGCTTCCGCTGCCTGGCCGAAAGCCGAAGCCAAGCGGTGGAAAAGTGAAACACAAAAAAACCGAAAGGTGAAATATGTGACGAAAAATTATATGAATTAAATTAAGCATAAGAAAACATTATGACTTCCATAAATACACTTATTAAACAGTTACATAATTACATAAAAGTTTATATTGCACATTCGGCGATGCGTCCACATTACACTAGCCACAGCGTTGCCAAGTATACTATGAAAACCTCTCTGGCTGTGGCTGTGTCTTTTGTTGGCATAATGTATACTAATGCACTACACTTTGTAACATTTTCTCTGGTGCAGATGGTGCGGTTGACTCGACTGCGGCAGTCAGAGTGGGCACAAAGGAGCTCGTGAACGCGCGGTTCACGTCATAAATAAAACTCTCCAGGCGCACCCAGAGCCTTAGTCGGGACAATCATGTATATGCCTCTTCGGGAGGTTTATTAAATAAAATGTGTGTGTGAAAGTCACCAGCCGAAGTTATTTATCCAGTCGCTTTACAGCTGCATCAATTTATGCAATTCTCCACATAAGTCTAAATGCATTAGAAGAGCCTTGAAGAGTCCTAATACAAGAGTAAGTATGCATTGAGAGAGGTTGAAACACTTCTCACGTGACCAGGCACATAGAATTATAGCGGAACTTCCGACACTGGTTCATCAGTGGAGGCCATATCTAATGGACAAGAACCCACACCATTCATTAATATGCTCTCAGAGTTGGCAACCTAGGAAAAGTATCATCTGTCTAGCAGGCTTCAGTCACAGACCTCTGACACATACACACGACACTCGTTTTTCCCTTGATGTCCAATCCAGAATGTGTTAAAATGTATGGTTGTATGTGAATACATACATTTTCTGTTGCAGACATTGAAAAAAAAAAAAAAAAAAAAAAAAGCACCTTTATGAAGCGAGATTAATATTTTGTGTTTTGATTTTGCAGGCTTTGTGTAAAATGTAATACAATTTTGAAAAATTGCTTAAAGATAAAAATATTTCTTGTAATAAATAATACTTTTTTCTTCTTTTTTTTTTTTAGCGCATTCACTTCATTGTAAGGTATTTGGTTTGAGTCAAAAAAATACATTTATTATTAAATCGGTCATTCTGATTAGTTGAGAGTTCAGCCGAATGCACTTATGTACAAGTTAAAATTTGAATTACTCCATTTTTTTCCTAATCAACCCTAAGTATATGTGTTAAATGTGAATCCGAGGTAGGGACGGGAGCTAAGTGCGTTTCAGTGTTTAAGTGAAGGGAAATCATGCAAAGAGACATGCATCGAGGCAGCGAGGAATTGGGCAGCCATGGTCGCGATTGGGGCCATACATCCCTGAGTGTACCTGTAGCTAAACTATAACTAAGAAGAGAAAGGGAAGAACCGATATATACATCATAAAAATTCTTCTGAAAGGACATAATTCAAAATTATTACATGCATTAATAGAAAATACTACAGGAGAAATATGTAGGAACCATGCTCTTTATTAGTGCATAGGAAAATACTATTAGAAAGAGTGCTAAAAATTCAAGGTATTCTGCCTCGCTCTGAGTGTGTATGTACGTTAAGTGTGAATGAGAAGTGATGCATGTACATATGCATCGTTCAACTGATAATTATTCAGAGTAGCGGCTTTGCTGTAAATAAAAGGAAAAATCACGAAAAGTGGTATATTTCCACTCTACTAATTACACAGAACACAAATTTACTAGGGGCATTTACATATTACCAAAACAAACCACAAATACGATAATGGGGAGGTCTATGAAGATCAGAGAAATTGTGGGATAAAATCACTAAAACTACACTCTCAAAAATTAAAAAACACCTCAATTTAACCTTTGTCCGCCCAAGTTCTTAATATGTGCCCATGTAACCTAACCCCAAGATGAGCAAATCAGTATTGTACATTTTAAATCTAACCTAGGATTGTAGGGTTTTAATCTAACCTAGGATTGTAGGGTGTTAATCTAACATAGGATTGTAGGGTTTTAATCTAACCTACGATTTTAGTCTAATCTTGGATTTTAGGGGTTTAAAGTAACAGTAAAACACACAAGAAGTATATGAATAATTCCACCTAGGTAGGTGGCGAGTACAATTCCACTGCCCTCGGCCAATTCAACCTCACTCGACAACACACCATGATCTACTAAAACGTCCATGTAACACCCGCCACATAGCCAAATATTACGCACGAAAAGACTTGTACTAGCACCCTCCATTCTAAAATCACAGTCTTCTCATGGTAAGGTTCGGACATCACAATCCGCCCGCACATAATATTCCACTTACCGCTAATTGCATTGTATCCCATACAATGGCATACTCAGCTATCATCACCATGTCTGCAGCCTATAGGTAGCGTTAGAACACTTACATGGCTATTAAACATGGCATCAACGGTAAACAAAGCTTCCGAACTGCTCCTAATAGTTGAAGTACGTCAAGTACTTCAAGATATCTCAATTGTAAACAAGGTTTACATGAATATCGATTGTAAACAAGGCTTATATAACCCTACAAGCAGGCGGTCATGTCGTGTGTACTTTGGTTAATAAATAACTTGTAGTTAAAAGTGTTAGAATAAATACAGTTGTTCTGAAATACAGTGTTCATCTTCTTACAAAATGAAACTACCTGAACAGGTTATGGGCCCAGGATGTAACAAGAAAGAAGAATGGACTAAAGGAAAATGATACAGTGAATTCCTCCATCAAGGTGCGTCATTTCAGACAACATGTTTTTTAAAACCAAAATGGAATCATCAAAGTCCCTTACCATTCCTCAGATTGCGTTATTAGAAGGAAAATGCAAATGGGAGAATTGGAAAGCAAAAGTAAGAATGGCATTAAAGATGGGACCGAGAGCTATTGACACAATAGATGGTACTTATATATGTCTAGAACCCCCCCACCCCTGAATGAAAAAGACGAGCAAGCTTCTAAACACTATTTAAAGCAGGAAAATAGGTTTAATACTATTGAGGATCAGGATCTATTAGTTACGTAAAACAATATGACAGAAAAAATGTTTGAAAATGTTAGAAGATATGAATCAGCTCGTAATATGTTAGTAGGACTATGCCAACTGTATGATACCTTTTCTGAAAATAGAATTTTTGATTTATATAATTAATTTTTTGAAGCTATGTGGTTATCAGAAGAGGATGCCGTAAGTTTTTTTTGCAATGCTATCCAATTGTTCGAGATTAACAAACAGCCTGAAGGAAACAAAGCTGTTTTGTTGATTTGTAAAATTTTAAAATCATTGCCAGATAAATTCAAGTCCTTAGCAGCTGGTTGGAGGTTAATAAATTAAGAAAATAAGAGCTTAGAAAACCTAACACAGAAACTTAGTACTTTTGAATGAAATTTATTAGAAAAACCATCAGAAGAAATTTTAACAGTTAAAGGGTCAATAGATACCACTAAAACAAATAAAGAAAGATACAAACCTACTTTTAAGAAAAATATAATTAAATGTTTCTATTGAGACAAAGAAGAAGATTGCATTCAGAAGTGTAAATTTTGGATTGGTGATGGTCACCCACCTAAGCCAGCTAGGGCTAAACTCGCTCAATATAATTCAAGTGAAGGCTCAACTCTTTTAACGGTTACTTCAGAAGTTTTGCATTTGAAACTATCGTTGAGACTTGGTTTGTGGACAATGGTGGGATACATCATATATGCAATAGAAGGGAATGGTTTAATAATTATGAATCATTTAAAGATGACCATATTATTACAGCAGATGGTTCTCAAGTCAAGGCACATGGTAGAGGATCTATTTGGATTGAGAATGGTAATTGTAGGAGATTTGAACTCTCAGATGTGTGGCTTGTTCCCAATATTTCTAAAAATATTTTTTCACTATTAACTGCTCAGAGTCATAGTCCACGTAGTAAATTTTAATCGACAGCTGTCGATTGTAGATTGTTTGAAGGTAAAGAAACTCTTGTCTCAGGGAAGCGTCAAATATGTGGTGTCCTCTATAAGTTAGCAATTAGGGTAGTGCATGCAACCAAGAACTGTACTCCAGAAAATAATATTTTGTCCATTACTGCAAAAGATCAACATTTATTGCAACTCTATCATCAAAGAATGGGTCATCAAAATAAACACCATGTAAAAGAGATACTTAAAAAGAGACCTCGACCTAGACTCTCGATGGGGAACTTTGTGAAGGCTGCATTAAAGGGAAAGCTTACAGATTCAAGTTTTTGATGCTGGAAAAGAGCTGAAAAAATGGGCGAGTTTAAACACACTGATGTGTGTGGCCCATTCATTCCCTCGAAAATTGGTTTTTAATATTTTCTGGTTTTCAAAGAAGACTTTTCAAAAATTCGAAAAATATATTTGATTAAGACCAAGGATGTGGTCTTTTGTAAATTAAAAGAGTTTTTGGCAGAATCAGGTGTACTGGGTCATAAAGTGGTGTGCATTCAGTGTGATAATGGTGGGGAATTTTAAAATGAGAGCTTACAAAATTTCCTCAGGTCCAAAGGGATTGAAATTAGATATACAATGCCTTACACACCTCAACAAAATTGTTGTGCTGAGAGAGAAAACCGCACGATAGTAGAAACTGCAAAAACCCTTATGCATTCTGGAGATGAATCTCTCGACAAGGAGCTTTGGGCAGAAATTATAAACTCAGCAGCCTACATATTAAATCAAACTGGTCCATCATCAGTTAAAGATAAATCCCCTTTTGAACTCTGGATAGGCAGTAAACCAGGAATAAAGAACATACGAATCATTGGATAAAATTTTGGGTCCATATACCAAAAGGAAAACGAAGAAAATTCGATAAAAAAAAAACTCAACAAGGAGTGCTTCTTGGATACGATGGAGATAATGGGTACAGAGTATTTTCAAATAATAAACTCATAAGATCAAGGGATGTAATTTTTCAAGAATCACTTAAAGCACCTATCGTGGAAAAATCACCATCTCGACCAATCAAAGGTAATGGAATCAGTATATATTATGGAAAAGGGATAGAAGAAAATGAGAGAGAACGAAGAGAAGATCAAGAAGAAGCACTGGGCATTGAGGAAGAAGGAGAAGAAGAGGTAGAAGATAGTGAAGACTCAGAAACGGAGCATGCAGATATAAAATGGGAAAGAGGAATAAATATTATGGACCAAAATAAAATAAATAAAAATAAATCTATGATGGATTATGTCAACCGGGTTGAGGATAATGAAATAGTTCCTATAAGTTTCCAAGATGCTATGGAATGTGAGGATACGTAGCAATGGTGTAAAGCGATGGAAGAAGAGATGACTTCGCTTACAGAAAATAAAACCTGGACACTCTGTGATTTGCCTCCTAATAATAGAGCTATTGTTTCAAAGTAGGTATTCACTAAGAAATATAAACCTGATAGAAGTCTTGACAGATATAAAGCGCGGCTGGTTGTGAAGGGTTTTGCACAGAAAAAAGAAGAAGATTTTGATGGAACTTTTAGATAAGTTGCCAGACAAACTACGGTCAGAACAGTAATTAGTATTGCTGCAAATGAAAATATGGCTCTGTATTAGTTTGATGTATAAACTGCATGTTTTTATGGACGACTTAAGGAAGAGATCTATACTAACCAACCAGAAGGTTTCAGTGACAACTCTAAAAAGGTGTGCAAATTGCATAAAGGCCTTTATGAACTCAAACAGGCTCCACTTTGTTGGAACGACAAAATAAATACTTTTATACTTGGTCTGGGATTTAAAATTAGCACTGCAGACTCCTGTCTATTTATTAANTACTTTTATACTTAGTCTGGGATTTAAAATTAGCACTGCAGACTTCTGTCTATTTATCAAGGATACTAATGGCAGAAAGATGTTGTCAGCGTTATATGTTGACGATGGATTAATTGCTGCGTCTGAAGAAAAAGATGCGTTAGCACTCATAGAAAAATTAAAACAACAATTCAAAATCAAGACTAAACCAGCCGATTATTACCTTGGATTGGAAATTAAAAGGAATAGGGATGGTATTAAGGTCAGTCAAACTTCTTAAATTAAAAGGCTTTTACAAACATTTCGAATTGATGAGTGTCGGGTCGTAAACACGCCTATTTTGAAGGATAAAATGTAGAATCTGGGAAGGAAACTGCAGCTATCAAGACTAGGGATTTTTCATACCAGGAAGCTGTAGTATCCCTTATGTGCTTAATGATTTGCACAAGGCCGGATATTTCCTATGCAATCAATGTTGTTTCTATGACGCTTGAGAATACCTTCTGAAAGTGTTATAATCAGAGTTAAACGAATATTTCGTTATTTAAAAAGGGACTTGTGAACTTGGTATTTTCTACAAGAAAGATTACAAAAAAGGAATCGTTGAATACTATTCCCATGTGTATCTCGGTGGCGATAAGGAGACTGGCAGATCTAATACTGGCATTGTGTGTCTATACTCTGGAGGTGCCATCTCATGTCATGGGCGCCGGCAGCACTTGCACCCCCTTGTCAGAAAAGGAAATACATAGAAAAAATTACATTTTCTTTTATTAAGTTACTGTTTGAATAAAAACTGAAGGCGTTTAGGTTGCTGTCCAAATTTGTTCATCACCTTGCCAATAAATTCAGTATCATCCTCTACTCTTTTCCTGTGAACACTGAGCATGCAGAGGCCGCTTAGTCTCGCGTCTCCCATCGTTGAGTGATTCCACGTCTTGAAAAGACGTAACGAGCTAAATGTATGCTCAATGCTACATGTTGTTGATACAATAATTAAACCAATTTTGATTGCCTCACATACCGCTGGGTAAAACGGAGTGGCTTGAGCAATTACATCTGCGTATTCAACAACAGATTCATTAAAAACCGCATTACTTGCTTCATTTGTCTTCATCATCTCGTACCATGTGGTAGCCACGGCAATAAAATTATGTAGAAGACCTCCGCAGAGGTTCTGTATACCTTCTGCTATCGCTAAAAATGCTGATTTGTCTTTTTTTCTCATATTTTCTGAGCGAAGCTGCATAAGCCAAAATGTTTCCTTGTCTGTTGAAGAAAATCGATTTTTTAGTGAAGAAATAATAGAATCTAAGAATGGGATAACTATAGATATTCTGAAAAATTCTTCCATATTTTCAGATGGTTGATTTGATCTGGAAGTCTGTTTTGCCACTACTCGAGGACGCTTAAATTCAACATCCAGTTTTTAGGAAATTTTTTGAGCTTTCTCGAAAATGACCGCAAACTCCATAGAGGCATTATCGCGGTGAGATTGAAGCACATCAGTTAATTTATTTACGTGATCGTGTGTTGCCTTTATATTCATATTTACTTCTTGTAATTGATTGCACACGGGTTCAAGTTTGGCAGAATAGGCAGCAANAAGCACATCAGTTAATTTATTTACGTGATCGTGTGTTGCCTTTATATTCATATTTACTTCTTGTAATTGATTGCACACGGGTTCAAGTTTGGCAGAATGGGCAGCAATTACTAAAAGTGTCACAATGCATGTTGGAGTAGTTGCAGTCGTGTAGAGCTGATACGCTTTGGTTTTCGTTGTAGAGTTCGGCGCGTCCTGCGAAAGTTCTTCTAAAACTTGTACAATAATCAGAAAGTTTTCAGAAAATTTTCTGATACTTTTGTACTTTGCTGTCCAACGCGTTTCACAAAATAGAGGTATATTTGGAATTTTATTCCGCCGCAACGTACTCTCTCTAAAAAAATTTATAATGTCCTTTGTAGTCCCAGCAGTATTTCTCACTTCACTGACAGTATTCAGGTCATTAATGACAAGATTCAATACATGGCTTGCACAGTGGAAAAATAGGGCTGAAGGATATTTATCATTAATAATTTTCTGAACACCACCTATGTGACCTGCCATTGCAGCACACCCGTCGTATCCTTGGCCAACAAGTTTATTTAAATCAAAATTACAATCTTGCAGGAAGCGAATAATAGTTTCCGAAATGGCTTTTGCGTTCAATTCTTGTACCGGTACATATCCGAGGAATTCTTCACAAATTATTGGTTTTTTATCATCTTTATCATAACGTAGATAGCGAACACCAATCGATAATTGCTCTGTGCCACTAATATCAGCAGTCTCATCAGCCAAAACCGAAAAAGCCGAAGCATGTTTCACCTCCTCAATTATTTTGCTTTTCAGAACATCGGAACAAATTTCAATCAATTCGTTTTGAATTTGATGCGATATGTATAAGGAATTTTTTGCTCCTGATTCTAAATGATTCTTCAAAATCTCGTCTCCCGAGTCAACTCGAAAATGTAGCAGGTCTGTAAAAACAGAACCCTCGTCCACTTTCCCACGAAGTGGAAGGTCATGTCGCCCGCAAAATAAAATTGTTGATACGATAGATCGAAGTTTTAAACGATTTTCTTCAACTTCCTTGTGATATGCCGTATTTAAAGATTCATGAACGCTTAGTCCCCTTCTATCCATGATCTTTTCAAATGTATTTGACGAAGCCAGTGCGTCACAATGCCACTTACTTGCCGCATGAGACTGTGCAGCTTCATGAAACTTTTGATATTTGTGGCAAGGAGAAACTATAAACTGTACTTGTAGACCGCGCTGCACTGGAGGCCGAAATAACACACATGTCCTACAAAAGGTCCCTTTGCTATAGCTGAGTAGGCTAACCATGGATATGTTGTAAGCCATTCATGTAGGAAAACTCGTTTAGCATCAAGGTTAACGTCATTTTTAAAATTGTACGTTTTACTAGGGTTCCAAGGAGGTCTTAGTAATTTCAAATGTAGATCATCATTGACTTGATAACCGAGGTCCAAACACAACCCAATATCCAATAATGAATTAGTTGTGCTTCTGCTAGAAAAATCGTGCGATGCAGCTGCTTGAAAATCTTTACGCGCAGAGCTGGTACCTTTAAACAAAAAGGATTCTTATATAATAAATAAACTAAACAATTAACACATTCAGAAAAAAAAAATCTAAAATATTTCATGAAATAATATGATGTATACTTCACCAATTTTTGTGATAAAAAATCAGTTAACATTAAAGTAATGATTTTAAAAGTTTTTATTAATTTATAAAGCTTTCAATTTTTAATGTATATTTTTATAACTTCTATACATAATCATTCTAGAGAAAATAATACAAGAGTTTAAATATCGAATGACAAGTTGCAAATTTAGTTGTGACTTTTTTTTTTACTATGTTTTATGGGCACTGGTTACTATTTTTTTTCTTTCAGTGTAGTAAAACAAAAATGTGAAGTATTTTCTATTATTATTTCGTTGTTTTTGAGTCTTATTTTCCTCTGTATGCGGATAATAAGCAATACATAAAATGATTTGGGTAGAAACACCAACACAACTTACCTGGACTATTTAATCTGTCTGTACCCGGCCTGGATGTCTTAATATGAGGTGAATCACCTTCATCAGAATGATGATTACGTTTTTTTTACACAAAAAACGTCTTACATCACTCATAACTTGAACAAAAATTAATAANCATCACTCATAACTTGAACAAAAATTAATAAGCTACACAACAAATTACCTAAAAAGGACTATAAATAGAGTGCTGTTTAAGCAGATTTATTACAGACAACTGATTTGCGCACTATCGACATCTACAATTATTAATAGGTACAATTAGAACAGCATGAATTGACGGTATCGCAGGCGGGAAATCCCCTGCATCCGTCGCGCGGCAGCAGGGATTCCCCGAGCAATAATGCCATCCATCGACTACAGAGACCAGAATGTTTCCGATGAGCGGAATATATTCAATCAAATACCCGCGCGATTTGAATTTGACATTACATTTTTCTACATAATATACATGTATAGTTCTATATTTTACATTAGTTAAAAGTATAATGTGTAGATGCACCTCCCTGAAAGTAATCTTGGCGGTGCCCATGGTAAGTGTTCTGTACCTATTTCTACTACAGAGGCAGAGGTCATTGCTGCCTGTGAGGGAACACGAGAGATGATATGGCTGAAAAGACTGATTGTTAGGAAGGTACGTTGTTTGTCGATAATAATGCCGCCATAAAATTAGCAGAAAATCCTGTGAGTTGTAGAGTTCGGCGTGTCCTGCGAAAGTTCTTCTAAAACTTGTACAATAATCAGAAAGTTTTCAGAAAATTTTGTGATACTTTTGTACTTTGCTGTCCAACGCGTTTCACAAAATAGAGGTATATTTGGAATTTTATTCCGCTGCAATGTACTCCCTCTAAAAAAAAATATAATGTCCTTTGTAGTCCCAGCAGTATTTCTCATTTCACTGACAGTATTCAGGTCATTAATGACAAGATTCACTACATGGCTTGCACAGTGGAAAAATAGGGCTGAAGGATATTTATCAATAATAATTTTCTGAACACCACCTATGTGATCTGCCATTGCAGGACACCCATCGTATCCTTGGTCAACAAGTTTATAATTTAGTTTTAATGTTAGAACGTCCTTCGCTTATTATCAAAGGCTTTACGCTTTTACGTTCAATTCTTGTACCGGTACATATCCGAGGAATTCTTCACAAATTATTGGTTTTTTTTATCATATTTATTATAACGTAGATAGCGAACACTAATCGATAGTTGTTCTGTGCCACTAATATCAGCAGTCTCATCAGCCAAAACCGAAAAAGCTGAAGCATGTTTCACCTCAATTATTTTGCTTTTCAGAACATCGGAACATTTCAATCAATTCGTTTTGAATTTGATGCGATATGTATAAGGAATATTTTGCTCCTGATTATAAATGATTCTTCAAAATCTCGTCTCCCGAGTCAACTCGAAAATGTAGCATGTATGTAACAACAGAAACCTCGTCCACTTTCCCACGAAGTGGAAGGTCATGTCACCCGCAAAATAAAATTGTTGATACGATAGATCGAAGTTTAAAACGATTTNTTTCCCACGAAGTGGAAGGTCATGTCACCCGCAAAATAAAATTGTTGATACGATAGATCGAAGTTTAAAACGATTTCCTCAACTTCTTTGTGATATGCCATATTTAAAGATTCATGAATGCTTAGTCCCCTTCTATCCATGATCTTTTCAAATGTATTTGACGAAGCCAGTGCGTCACAATGCCACTTACTTGTCACATGAGACTGTGCAGCTTCATGAAACTTTTTATATTTGTGGCAAGGAGAAACTATAAACTGTCCTTGTAGACCGCGCTGCACTGGAGCCCGAAATAACACACATGTCCTACAAAAGGTCCCTTTGCTATAGCTGAGTAGGCTAACCATGGATATGTTGTAAGCCATTCATGTAGGAAAACTCGTTTAGCATCAAGGTTAACGTCATCTTTAAAATTGTACGTTTTACTAGGGTTCCAAGGAGGTCTTAATAATTTCAAATGTAGATCATCATTGACTTGATAACCGAGGTCCAAACACACCCCCAATATCCAATAATGAATTAGTTGTGCTTCTGCTAGAAAAATTGTGTGATGCAGCTGCTTGAAAATATTTACGCGCAGAGCTGGTACCTTTAAACAAAATGGATTCTTTTATAATAAATAAACTAAACAATTAACACATTCAGAAAAAAAATAATCTAAAATATTTCATGAAATAATATGATGTATAGTACTTCACCAATTTTTGTGATAAAAAAATCAGTTAACATTAAAGTAGTGATTTTAAAAGTTTTTATTAATTTATAAAGCTTTCAATTTTTAATGTATATTTTTATAACTTCTATACATAATCATTCTAGAGAAAATAATACAAGAGTTTAAATATCGAATGACAAGTTGCAAATTTAGTTGTGACTTTTTTTTTTACTATGTTTTATGGGCATTGGTTACTATTTTTTTTCTTTCAGTGTAGTAAAACAAAAATGTGAAGTATTTCCTATTATTATTTCGTTGTTTTCGAGTCTTATTTTCCTCTGTATGCGGATAATAAGCAATACATAAAATGATTTGGGTAGAAACACCAACGCAATATACCTGGACTATCTAATCTGTCTGTACCCGGCCTGGATGTCTTAATATGAGGAGAATCACCTTCATCAGAATGATGATTACGTTTTTTTTACATAAAAAACGTCTTACATCACTCATAACTTGAACAAAAATTAATAAGCTACACAACAAATTACCTAAAAAGGACTATAAATAGAGTGCTGTTTAAGCAGATTTATTACAGACAACTGATTTGCGCACTATCGACATCTACAATTATTAATAGGTACAATTAGAACAGCATGAACTGACGCTGTCGCAGGCGGGAAATCCCCTGCATCCGTCGCGCGGCAGCAAGGATTCCCCGAGCAATAATGCCATCCATCGACTACAGAGACTAGAATGTTTTCGATGAGCGGAATATATTCAATCAAATACCCGCGCGATTTGGATTTGACATTACATTTGTCTACATAATATACAATTATAGTTCTATATTTTACATTAGTTAAAAGTATAATGTTTAGATGCACCTCCCTGAAAGTAATCTTGGCGGTGCCCATGGACAGTGTTCTGTACCTATTTCTACTACAGAGGCAGAGGTCATTGCTGCCAGTGAGGGAACACGAGAGATGATATGGCTGAAAAGACTGATTGTTAGGAAGGTACGTTGTTTGTTGATAATAATGCCGCCATAAAATTAGCAGAAAATCCTGTGTGGCATAAACACACAAAGCATATTTATATTCGACATTNGATAATAATGCCGCCATAAAATTAGCAGAAAATCCTGTGTGGCATAAACACACAAAGCATATTTATATTCGACATTTCTTCGTAAGAGAAAAAGGTCCAAGAGAGACAAATCAAGATCCAAAGAGTTGATACCCAGAATCAATTGGCAGATGGTTTCACCAAGGCCTTACTAGGTCCAAGACTGAAGAAACTTTATCAAGATTTGGGACTTTCTTAATGTTTGTGTGTGTGTGTATATATATTAGGGATGGGTCGGTTCGGTTCTTCGGTTCCAATTTATACCGNTGAGCAAGGCAGAAGTAAAATTGAACATAATTTTTCTAGCAAGATGATAACCGCCACATCTAAGGATGGATGTGGGTAAAATAATAAGAATGTTCTAACAATTTGATATTTAAAACAATTACTGCAAGACATTTTTTAATGGGAATAATTATTAATTGAAGATAAAGGAGATTGATTTTTTTGTGTTTAAGAAGATTTGTCAAATGAGTTCCTACATTAATTAATACATTTTATTGTACGTGGTCATAAAACAGCGGTTTTTAGTGTTAGAAACTAAACTTAGTGCTAAAGTAGAAATGTATAGGTGTTCAAAATCAAAGGTACATTAAAACAATTTCTATCCTAACGAAACACAATTTCAAAATCTTTTTTCACGTCTTATCCACCCCTCTCCAACCCGGCTTTCAATACGTGCTTGATATTAATTCCAAAAGCATACAGAAATATTGCATAATATTGTTGAATAATTTTTTCTAATAATTTGAAAAAACATATATCAAATTCGTGTCGTTCCGAGCTCCTGATTGGTCGTTTTATCCAACGTCATCAGCGATGTCGTCTCGGATGTAAGTCAGGCTTGTCGCTAGTGCTCTCGTCGTGAGCGATATGAATTACGATTGGCTGGTTCGGTGTGACATCACATTGCATCGCGCCACGTCGCACTATTGTGAAGAGGGCTTTTAAACAAATACATGAAAGAAAATATACTAGTTGTCACTTGTCTCGTCATTGCTGGTTGGTGGAGAGATGTGGCACGGTCAGACGACAGCCAATTAGAGGACAGATGACAACATGAGCAAGGCAGAAGTAAAATTGAACATAATTTTTCTAGCAAGATGATAACCGCCACATCTAAGGATGGATGTGGGTAAAATAATAAGAATGTTCTAACAATTTGATATTTAAAACAATTACTGCAAGACATTTTTTAATGGGAATAATTATTAATTGAAGATAAAGGAGATTGATTTTTTTGTGTTTAAGAAGATTTGTCAAATGAGTTCCTACATTAATTAATACATTTTATTGTACGTGGTCATAAAACAGCGGTTTTTAGTGTTAGAAACTAAACTTAGTGCTAAAGTAGAAATGTATAGGTGTTCAAAATCAAAGGTACATTAAAACAATTTCTATCCTAACGAAACACAATTTCAAAATCTTTTTTCACGTCTTATCCACCCCTCTCCAACCCGGCTTTCAATACGTGCTTGATATTAATTCCAAAAGCATACAGAAATATTGCATAATATTGTTGAATAATTTTTTCTAATAATTTGAAAAAACATATATCAAATTCGTGTCGTTCCGAGCTCCTGATTGGTCGTTTTATCCAACGTCATCAGCGATGTCGTCTCGGATGTAAGTCAGGCTTGTCGCTAGTGCTCTCGTCGTGAGCGATATGAATTACGATTGGCTGGTTCGGTGTGACATCACATTGCATCGCGCCACGTCGCACTATTGTGAAGAGGGCTTTTAAACAAATACATGAAAGAAAATATACTAGTTGTCACTTGTCTCGTCATTGCTGGTTGGTGGAGAGATGTGGCACGGTCAGACGACAGCCAATTAGAGGACAGATGACAACATGAGCAAGGCAGAAGTAAAATTGAACATAATTTTTCTAGCAAGATGATAACCGCCACATCTAAGGATGGATGTGGGTAAAATAATAAGAATGTTCTAACAATTTGATATTTAAAACAATTACTGCAAGACATTTTTTAATGGGAATAATTATTAATTGAAGATAAAGGAGATTGATTTTTTTGTGTTTAAGAAGATTTGTCAAATGAGTTCCTACATTAATTAATACATTTTATTGTACGTGGTCATAAAACAGCGGTTTTTAGTGTTAGAAACTAAACTTAGTGCTAAAGTAGAAATGTATAGGTGTTCAAAATCAAAGGTACATTAAAACAATTTCTATCCTAACGAAACACAATTTCAAAATCTTTTTTCACGTCTTATCCACCCCTCTCCAACCCGGCTTTCAATACGTGCTTGATATTAATTCCAAAAGCATACAGAAATATTGCATAATATTGTTGAATAATTTTTTCTAATAATTTGAAAAAACATATATCAAATTCGTGTCGTTCCGAGCTCCTGATTGGTCGTTTTATCCAACGTCATCAGCGATGTCGTCTCGGATGTAAGTCAGGCTTGTCGCTAGTGCTCTCGTCGTGAGCGATATGAATTACGATTGGCTGGTTCGGTGTGACATCACATTGCATCGCGCCACGTCGCACTATTGTGAAGAGGGCTTTTAAACAAATACATGAAAGAAAATATACTAGTTGTCACTTGTCTCGTCATTGCTGGTTGGTGGAGAGATGTGGCACGGTCAGACGACAGCCAATTAGAGGACAGATGACAACATGAGCAAGGCAGAAGTAAAATTGAACATAATTTTTCTAGCAAGATGATAACCGCCACATCTAAGGATGGATGTGGGTAAAATAATAAGAATGTTCTAACAATTTGATATTTAAAACAATTACTGCAAGACATTTTTTAATGGGAATAATTATTAATTGAAGATAAAGGAGATTGATTTTTTTGTGTTTAAGAAGATTTGTCAAATGAGTTCCTACATTAATTAATACATTTTATTGTACGTGGTCATAAAACAGCGGTTTTTAGTGTTAGAAACTAAACTTAGTGCTAAAGTAGAAATGTATAGGTGTTCAAAATCAAAGGTACATTAAAACAATTTCTATCCTAACGAAACACAATTTCAAAATCTTTTTTCACGTCTTATCCACCCCTCTCCAACCCGGCTTTCAATACGTGCTTGATATTAATTCCAAAAGCATACAGAAATATTGCATAATATTGTTGAATAATTTTTTCTAATAATTTGAAAAAACATATATCAAATTCGTGTCGTTCCGAGCTCCTGATTGGTCGTTTTATCCAACGTCATCAGCGATGTCGTCTCGGATGTAAGTCAGGCTTGTCGCTAGTGCTCTCGTCGCGAGCGATATGAATTACGATTGGCTGGTTCGGTGTGACATCACATTGCATCGCGCCACGTCGCACTATTGTGAAGAGGGCTTTTAAACAAATACATGAAAGAAAATATACTAGTTGTCACTTGTCTCGTCATTGCTGGTTGGTGGAGAGATGTGGCACGGTCAGACGACAGCCAATTAGAGGACAGATGACAACATGAGCAAGGCAGAAGTAAAATTGAACATAATTTTTCTAGCAAGATGATAACCGCCACATCTAAGGATGGATGTGGGTAAAATAATAAGAATGTTCTAACAATTTGATATTTAAAACAATTACTGCAAGACATTTTTTAATGGGAATAATTATTAATTGAAGATAAAGGAGATTGATTTTTTTGTGTTTAAGAAGATTTGTCAAATGAGTTCCTACATTAATTAATACATTTTATTGTACGTGGTCATAAAACAGCGGTTTTTAGTGTTAGAAACTAAACTTAGTGCTAAAGTAGAAATGTATAGGTGTTCAAAATCAAAGGTACATTAAAACAATTTCTATCCTAACGAAACACAATTTCAAAATCTTTTTTCACGTCTTATCCACCCCTCTCCAACCCGGCTTTCAATACGTGCTTGATATTAATTCCAAAAGCATACAGAAATATTGCATAATATTGTTGAATAATTTTTTCTAATAATTTGAAAAAACATATATCAAATTCGTGTCGTTCCGAGCTCCTGATTGGTCGTTTTATCCAACGTCATCAGCGATGTCGTCTCGGATGTAAGTCAGGCTTGTCGCTAGTGCTCTCGTCGTGAGCGATATGAATTACGATTGGCTGGTTCGGTGTGACATCACATTGCATCGCGCCACGTCGCACTATTGTGAAGAGGGCTTTTAAACAAATACATGAAAGAAAATATACTAGTTGTCACTTGTCTCGTCATTGCTGGTTGGTGGAGAGATGTGGCACGGTCAGACGACAGCCAATTAGAGGACAGATGACAACATGAGCAAGGCAGAAGTAAAATTGAACATAATTTTTCTAGCAAGATGATAACCGCCACATCTAAGGATGGATGTGGGTAAAATAATAAGAATGTTCTAACAATTTGATATTTAAAACAATTACTGCAAGACATTTTTTAATGGGAATAATTATTAATTGAAGATAAAGGAGATTGATTTTTTTGTGTTTAAGAAGATTTGTCAAATGAGTTCCTACATTAATTAATACATTTTATTGTACGTGGTCATAAAACAGCGGTTTTTAGTGTTAGAAACTAAACTTAGTGCTAAAGTAGAAATGTATAGGTGTTCAAAATCAAAGGTACATTAAAACAATTTCTATCCTAACGAAACACAATTTCAAAATCTTTTTTCACGTCTTATCCACCCCTCTCCAACCCGGCTTTCAATACGTGCTTGATATTAATTCCAAAAGCATACAGAAATATTGCATAATATTGTTGAATAATTTTTTCTAATAATTTGAAAAAACATATATCAAATTCGTGTCGTTCCGAGCCAGTAATACAAGAACAGTCAACTTTACAAAGACGCTACCTCTTGAGAAAAAAACGAGGTCAGCCCACGTGCTGAAATGTTGAAGAGTAACAATATATTGACGGGGATGCTGCAAGAAAATCACAACTTTCATTGGTTTCAAATAGTTACCAGTTATAATTTGTGGTTGAGGGTGTATTTCCACCAGTGCCATTGTTGATTCATTGTGGGTTACTGCCGTCTGGTCCCTCACTGGGATCAGCACACACCCTCCAACAGGGGACCCAGGTCTGCCCATCACTATAAAAAAGCCACTGCGACTGCCTCTCCCTAGGCCAGTGCTGACTATAAAAAAGGCCCAAGACCTGTCCCAATCCAACTACACTTCCTCCTTGTGCCACTGATCCCAGGACACCATAAACTGCAGCAACATCTCCTACTACATGTCAATATTCTTAAGGCTCAATACTGTACAACACCTCAACCACCTGAACCTTTGGAAATGTATGTAACATTTAATGCATCCTTAATTCATCTTCCTTATAATTCCTTTTGTCAACTCTTTATGTAAAATAACAGTATTTACTTCTTAATGTCACACAATTTTCAAAAAAAGTAAAAAATAAAACTTGTTAACCTTCACATAGCACTTCCGGTTCGGTTCTCTGCATAAATAAATCACCTTAGTTACATTATAACCATAGCCCATGACAACTTGAGCTTCTACTACATAATTGCAAAGGTATGTCTAAGTTCACCAAACCTTCACTAATACACTTTACAGTAATTATAATATTAGAACATTTTCCTTATATTAATTAGCAATGTCTACAAAAGTTTTTACAAAGGGCTTACCAATTGCCTTATCTTCAATAGTAAGTTATAGTAATTCAATTATTTATGTGCATTACCAGATATACTGAATAAACTAGAATTCTCACCCATATAGCAATGTCAAGCTTTAACACTTAACATAATCACGCGCAAAGTAATTTCAGAATAATTTACACAAACTGAGCAAATACTTTTCCAAGACAAAACATAACTAAAAAACTGAATTACAAAAATGCAATCTCACTTGTTATTATTTTTAATAGAACCCTGCGTTATTATTTTGTTCATGGTTGTGCAAAAGAGCCCCTATTATGACTTCAAATAATTATTTTCTTACAACATTGGCAGCATTTATAAAAACCATTCATACTTTTTCACTTTTGGAGAATGTAAACAACAGTTGAATTAACTTAAGATTTCTGTGACCCTACACAGTTGTTTTTTTAAACCAATTCTGTTCCTTGTAAGTTTCACTAAAATTAATGACTGCACTGCATTTACTTGATATATAATGATTCAATGTTCTTAATAAATAGAAGCACACACTCACAATTATTAATTCTTACCAAATGAAATTTTACAGCAATCTTAACTCTTTTCTTATCCATAATAACTGAATGCCTTATTCACTGTAGCCTGAGCAGGGTTTACCCCATGTATCCTGTACACATTGCGACTTACTTGTAGGGTCCTTTATGAAAAATAACTTTTCTTCAATATAAAAACATTTCCTTATCTCTCTTACCTTATTATTGTATAATCAAAGTATAAAAAATTAATACAAGGAAGTAAAGACAAAAAAATTACATATCTAACTTATTATCTAAATTGCAGTCTTTCTGCTTTACTACATTTTTTCTTCTTTCTTCTTCGTTCCCTCCTTGTGTTTCACTTTTCTTCCCTTTTTCCTTACTACCTTTCTCATACTATACTTCACTTGTTTCCTTTTACCTACTGTCTTTAATCTACATCTCTGTTTCCTTTTCCTTTTCCCTGCTGTCTTTACCCTCTTATTCCTTATCCTTTTCCTGACTACTTTACTGACCCTGGGTTTATATCTTTGCTTCTTCCTTTCAAAACGTTGCCTGAACACTTCATAATGTTTCAATCTAGAATACCCCTTACTCTCGGCAACTCTTACCTGTTGCAATTCACCAGCTGATCCCTCTTGCCGCTTTACTTCACTATTACCATTTATTAGAACCCCCCTAACCAGAAGTCTCCCTTCCTGTATTACATTTCTCTTCCACTTACTGACTTCACAACAGTTAGGTTCAATCTCCACAAAATTATCTGCAACTCTATCCTCTTTATTTATAACATTTGCCTTTCTACCTTCAACATTAAATTCTTTACCTTCTTTGTCACAGCCAGTATTACTTTTATTGCTGTTTATATTAATTTAACTTGGAGCAATTACTGGTGGAACCTTTCCTAACCTCTTTAGAGATTCAACCCCCCACTTGTCTATATTTGTTATTAATTCTTCAAATTGTTTCTCACTCTTTTCTGCTTGACGCCTTCTTTCTTGTTTAATTTCCTGTATCATCTCTTTTAGTCCCTGTTTAAACTCCTGTTGTCCCTGTTTAATCTTCTGTATCATCTTTATAGTTTCCTGCGTGTTCTGCGGTAATTGCGCCATTTTTATTTCAGTTACGGCGTGGTAAACAAATAAATAAAATAACTCGTCGCGAAATTAATATAACTTGCACACGGAATAAACAAATTTAACTTTTGGCAGTTGACGTTACTTNACAGCCAGTATTACTTTTATTGCTGTTTATATTAATTTAACTTGGAGCAATTACTGGTGGAACCTTTCCTAACCTATTTAGAGATTCAACCCCCTACTTGTCTATATTTGTTATTAATTCTTCAAATTGTTTCNACCTATTTAGAGATTCAACCCCCTACTTGTCTATATTTGTTATTAATTCTTCAAATTGTTTCTCACTCTTTTCTGCTTGACGCCTTCTTTCTTGTTTAATTTCCTGTATCATCTCTTTTAATCCCTGTTTAATCTTCTGTATCATCTTTATAGTTTCCTGCGTGTTCTGCGGTAATTGCGCCATTTTTATTTCAGTTACGGCGTGGTAAACAAATAAACAAAATAACTCGTCGCGAAATTAATATAACTTGCACACGGAATAAACAAATTTAACTTTTGGCAGTTGACGTTACTTGTTTTGATGGCTTCACTGATGATTTCTTACAGTTTACTGTTGTTGATGAATGAGGTCGTCTCGTACCTGAAACTTTGGCGTCGGTACTGTGTTGTTGTGCTGCTCGATGTTCGTAGATAAGTCTTCACGTGTGGATATTAGTCATGCCCTGCGGCTGGGTCGCCATTTTGTAACATTGGGCGCTACAGTTACAAAGCTGACTATAAATTGCCGACTTGCACTCGACTAGCTCAGAAATAGTACACGAGACTCTGTTCAATGGACGCCAATTAATTATGAAATAAAGTAAAGTTCCGGTGTATTTTGTTCCATACTTTTATTTATCATTTACGTGACACAGTTCACATACAAAGTTCATATATGCAGATTACGGACCATTCACAGGTAAATAGATTATTGCAGACCAGAGCCACAGTTGTTTACTTAATTATTATGTTTCTTACAAACTGGCCCGAAGAAAAGAAATGCGGCGACCTCTCATACCGGCGGAGAAATAATATAGCAAAGTCTGGTTGCCGATGTGGGGGTTATCGTCACGCCCGACGCGGCCTAGGCGAGCATTGTACGACTGAACTGAAGGACGACTGCCTTCCAACTGCCGTCGCACCCGACTGCCCTCTAACTGACCTCAATCCACTGCTTGAAGGGCGACAGGCACATATGTATTTGTGCTGCCTATCACCCCCCTCTCCTGAGATAAGGGCCTGGCCACGCACGCTTTCAACACATTATCGAANATGTATTTGTGCTGCCTATCACCCCCCTCTCCTGAGATAAGGGCCTGGCCACGCACGCTTTCAACACATTATCGAAACTGTGTTGTAAGAACTAAAACTGTTGACGGTCTGAAAGTTCCTAAATAACGCTGACGCTTAACAAAAACTGAAAACGACGACGTTCGAAACGACAACCGGACTCCTGATAAACGTAAAACGGCAAACGTATGCCCGATAAACAAACTATCACGGCAAAACAAACTACCACAGCTTTTAACTTCAAACCCGATAAAAATATTACGAAGCTAGAAAAAACGAACGAAATTGAAACACGTGTCCCAAAAAATTAAGAATACTGCGCGCGCCATCTGTGGAATTATTTTCAAAGCATTACAAGCCAGAACAGAATAGCGTTCGTTTGCTATATAATACATTTACAAACAGATACCAATAGTTTTATTTTTCGCTAGCTCTGCATAATTTTTAAAGTAACATATATTTTGTGTACAGCGTTTACGAACGACCCTACACACGCCCTCCAAACNGCATAATTTTTAAAGTAACATATATTTTGTGTACAGCGTTTACGAACGACCCTACACACGCCCTCCAAACTCCATGTCGTCTCTCATCGCCTGCCGTGCCACCCAAGTAGTTCACCAATTGCCGCACGAAGCAGCACCACCTGGACGCGCTGACTCGTCGCGTCAAAGCCTTCACTTGACGCACCAACTGATGGCGAATGGATACATAAATGAAAAGTAAACATTGGCGCGGCGATAGTCAACTGTCAAGAATGTGGCCTTCATATATGAGATGGACATACTGTAATTGTTAAGATTAGCAGCTTTTCCAATAAACAGAAAATGGTGATGTNGGCCTTCATATATGAGATGGACATACTGTAATTGTTAAGATTAGCAGCTTTTCCAATAAACAGAAAATGGTGATGTTGCTAATTATGGAAACACTGTAGCGAGGAGGGCTATGAATATCAGGGGGGGTAAAACACGTAACATTTATATAAAATATATGTCAATNGGCCTTCATATATGAGATGGACATACTGTAATTGTTAAGATTAGCAGCTTTTCCAATAAACAGAAAATGGTGATGATGCTAATCGTGCTGAATATAAATGTCATAGAAGCTACAATACTGCACTTTGCAGTGCATACTATGAAACACTGTAGCGAGGAGGGCTATGAATATCAGGGGGGGTAAAACACGTAACATTTATATAAAATATATGTCAATNGAAACACTGTAGCGAGGAGGGCTATGAATATCAGGGGGGGTAAAACACGTAACATTTATATAAAATATATGTCAATTGAGTTGCGTAACCGTATTAAATGCAAAAAGACCTAACGAAATCACAGGATGTGTGTGTGCGTGGAACTACAANAATTGAGTTGCGTAACCGTATTAAATGCAAAAAGACCTAACGAAATCACAGGATGTGTGTGTGCGTGGAACTACAATAGAAGGCTAAAAAGGAATAAACTAACCAAGTTGAAGTTAGCTTTGAAGATCAGCTTTAACTGGTGATGCTCCAAGCATATCTGGTAACATCTAACATAACAAAACAGGAACTGGGGAAGCATGTCGGAGCAAAAACCGCACATGTTAATAATGCAAACCATTGAATATTTGAGACCAAGAGCAGCATGTATAAATGAGCATATCACAGCAGGTAGGAAACATGTACATATGTAGGACTTTTTGTCTAACCACTGATGAACTTCTGACCAGAACAATATGGTGACAAGTTTTAGTTGGGCCTTATAGATTTGAAACCTTCCGANAACCACTGATGAACTTCTGACCAGAACAATATGGTGACAAGTTTTAGTTGGGCCTTATAGATTTGAAACCTTCCGATGAAGCAGAAACATTTGCATTGCACACTAATCTCCAGTTAATTAGTGTACTATAAAATGTATCAGATTCATAGCAATTGTGGTCAAGTTTTTGTCTAAGCAATGATAAACTTGTGACTGAATGAAGTGGGAATTCTAGGAGACAAGTTTAGGGCCTTCTGGATTTTATAGTACATTCGCTAACTGTGATAAGAGTGCAATGTGAATTTTTCTGCTTCATTGGAAAGTTGAATCTTGGAAGGTGCTAAACTTGTGTCTCAGTTTCTCAGCGCTTAGACAATAACTGGTGGAGAACATTCACCATGAATGCTATACATTTTACAGTACATACACTAGTTGCAATTGCAGTGCCGTATGCATTTTGTGCTACATATCAACATTTTTATTCTAGATGGCTTTCAATTAATTTACCAATATCAGCCTATCGTTCTTAGCCACAAATTTATCAGCACTTAGATAAAAGCAATGTGCAGTCATGAAGGTGGTACATTTTGTTTTAGGTAATTGTAGTTAATTAATTTACTACTTACACAAGAACTAGGCACACTCACCTTGAAGGTGATACATTTGATTGTACTTATAAGTGCTGTGATTTCAGTGTATCTCGCACAAACATTTCAAAACAATTTTTGATAAAAATTATTTAAAGTTTCTTTAGCCCCTAGTATGACGTTGAAAACAATCAATAAACCCATTTATTTACACCTCATCATTAGTCTACTTTAAATTTTTGTTGAGAATATTGCCATTATGCTGTTTGGTAAACAGTAGAAAGTAGCAAGTCGTGTCACGTTATTATATCAAACTTAATTTAGCATGTGCAGTTTTTGCTCAAAGTATTTCCTGTAGAACAGAAGCTTCACTAGTGATTTTATNGTAAACAGTAGAAAGTAGCAAGTCGTGTCACGTTATTATATCAAACTTAATTTAGCATGTGCAGTTTTTGCTCAAAGCATTTCCTGTAGAACAGAAGCTTCACTAGTGATTTTAATGCCAGTATGTTGGCAGTGTAAAGATAAAGCTGGCATTTGGAGCTAACTTCATCTTGGTTATGAACTATGGTAGACTAATTAAATCATTTTAACATGAGCTTTAATCCTGCGAGCCCTTACTGTTATTATTCTGATGCGTCATAGTGCATCGGCACACAAACCCCTTTCATTCATCAGTTGTGACATTAGCTTAAGTTAGGTTAGTTCTTGCATTTAATGCTGTTAATTGACAATTTAAGTACAAAACAATCCACTACACTGAATACAATTGCCGCGCTAATGGAAGACTACGTACGGACGTTAAACTTATCAACAGAACATGAGTGATGTTACTCATGTGAGCAGCAGATCATCTCCTTGATGAAATATTGCTTTGATTTATTGCTTATACCACAGATATAGGAAATGCTCACCTACTTAACAAGTCTAAATGCTACAAACACTTATATTTCTGAACAATAATTACATTCAACACTTTGCACTGTAAAAATCGCAAATAACCATGAATGTGATCAGAATGAATAGCAGTCCCCAAATGCACTTACTCAACTTACAATCAAACATTTAGAAATGGCTGTACCAACCGGCAATTTCTGCTTTTTATACCTGTTAATGAAGCCTTTCGCTATAGCGATATGAACATTTGTGAACTCGTATTTTAAAAATGTTTAAACACGTATCGCAAGTAACATTCACCCACTTGCCACGTGCGAGCCAGCCTTTGTTAGTCTGTATCGCATGGTGACACTCGCTTCGGCCAAAGCTAGAAAAGCGGAGCGGGCGGGTGTTGTGAGGGATAAGGAAGAAGGTATGAAAGAAGAGGGGAGAGGTACGAATGGGAGAAGAGCTAGTCGAGGCCAAGAAAAGAGGGGTACCCTGGAAAAAGTGCAGTAAGTACAACTACTTACTGCATGGTGGTAGGCGNCCGCATTTACTCGTGTATAGTGCGCACCATGATTTTTGCAACAAGCACCGGTAAGAATTTTTTAAAATAAAATTGCACCAACAATTAGTGGCACCTGTTAGTATGTAACAAATTATTCTTCTTTTACATTAATGTGTGGTGATTGTGATATGTTTGGAAAACACTTTAATTAAGTTAAAAGAATAACAGCAACAACTGCAGTGAGCAATTTTTTTTCTAACTACTGACCGACTCTTTTCTTTTACGCAGTGACATCCTTGTTTTTTTTTTTGCTGTGCTGGAATGTCACCCCTTAAAATACGCTGTCGCGCCTCTTCCCATCTTTACTACCTGAGAGGCTGGCAATCCTCTGTCTGACACTGAAACAAAGAACGCTTGCAGGAATTTATTGATCGGTAACATGAATGGGAAAGGGAGTGGAGACAGGAGAAGAAAGGAAGTGGACAGAGGGGCGAGAGACAGGTTTAACTACTGGGGCGTGGAAGGGGGCGAAATAGGAGAAGAAGTAGGTGAAAGAGAGAGACAAGGAGTGAAGTAACACGCTGATTGGTAGGCAACTAACTCCCTCCCGCAGCCCGAAAATTTGGCGGAGGGGAAGAAGACTGGAGGAGGAAGCAATGTCGTATCTGCTGGTCGTTACATAATGCCGCTATCAGACGTAGATTTTTTTAAAATTAACTTGTTGCTGCATACACGTAGTTCACTGCATTCTTTAAACTCAGAATCTACAAGGGCAAATACGATAAAAAAATTACGGGGCATGGTAAATTTTGTTATAACGATAACTCGCTATAGGGATAATATATTTTACTATTGTCGACTATCGTTATAACATGGTTCCACTGTGTGCGTGTGATATATATACATATATATGTATATATGCATACGTATATATGTATATATATATGTATGTATATATATATGCATACATATATATATATATATATATAGTATGTTTGTCTTATTATGGCGTAGTGATGTTAGGAACAGTCGATTGAAAGTCATTAACAAATTATAAGCAGAAATTGCAAATTAGTTCAGCCATTTCTAAATGTTTGATTGTAAGTCCTCGATTTGGCTGCGGTCTCCCGGGTTCGTTACGTGGTCGGTGCACTTCTCTTCATTGCTTCGTTTCTCGCCTACTGTCTGTTCTTCATCCGCTGTCTTCTCGCATGTGCTTGTTTTTCACTTCCGTCTTCACTCTCGTCTGTCTGTCCTCCTTCGCTCATACTTCTCGCTTCTTGCCCATTCTCCTTTCCACTCATCTTCCCGTGCTCGTATACTTTTGGCCTCGGTAATCGCGTCTCTGGTGCGCGGGCACGTTTCTTATCGGCTAGCGCGGTTCTCACTCGCGTCCGCCTGACCTACTCTATCTCACGTCATTTCTCACCATCCAGTGGAAATGCTCTCTCGTTTCCTCGCATTTCCGCTCCTCGCTACTTCTGCTTGCTCTCTCGTTCTCCCTTCGCTACTCTCGTTTGCACTCACTCTCTCGTCCCTCGTCGTCTCTCGCAATTCTCGCCACTTTCACCATCATCCAATGGGCTGCTGTTGTGGCCTACTTCTTCGCTAACCGCTCCTCGCCAAACGCCTTTCGTTCTCCCGCCTTGCTCTCTTGAATTCAACTCGCTCCTATGCTCGTCCTCTTAATTCCTAGTTTGTTGGCCTCGGAATTTGAACTCATGGCGGGTTAATTATGCTGTAGTGGGCGCCATGGGGGTTTAAGACTCCCCGAAGTCTTTGGTTCAGCCTGACTAGTTTGGTTATTCGGTACGGTCTCGGGTATAGTCTGATTCTTGATTCAGTCTCTACAGACTTGTCTACATCCCACGTTGGGCGCCATTTTAACTTGACGCTACTCCCCACATGTGGTGTACAGATGGTTCATAGGGTCTACAGTTAAGGTTAACTGGCACAGACTATAGGTGCCTGGAAGGTTGAGGGTATATCAAACACTTACTTCATTATTAATATGTTTATTTGCCCGGGAATTTATTCATACATTCCCGGAACTGTTCCGGGAGTTTATACATACTTTAACGCCCTGCGAGTTCAATGCCAGAAGGGTTGATGACAATGTTCTGGCTACGCTTCTGATGCTGTGGGGGCATTAGGTGACAGGACAGGTCCGTGAGTGACCACGTGGTTACTTATCTGCACATGTTGCGTGGTAGTTGTTTCGGCAGTTGAGGTCTGGTGAGTTGGATGGCCTGGATACGTTCCGGCAGTTGATGAGATCTGGTGAGCTGGATGGCCCTGTTATAGGCCCTCTGTCTGGCTGTTGTTGGTGTGTTGCACTCAGCTGGCTTCCTCTTGACGTGGCACTTCTCGTTGAAGCTCACCACTCGCTCCGTTCTCGGCATAGGGTAGTAACTGACTGCTTACTTCCCTACCACGTCCTGGCGAGGTGGCCCT
Organism: Clitarchus hookeri; assembly: GCA_002778355.1. NCBI lineage: Eukaryota > Metazoa > Arthropoda > Insecta > Phasmatodea > Phasmatidae > Clitarchus > Clitarchus hookeri. The sequence goes on from NQII01005572.1 coordinate 172,771, forward strand.
GGGTGGCCCCCCACCCCGGCCCTCAGCACGGACTAATCCCACTAGCTCGACATGGCAATTCTCGTTGAAGCTCACGACTCGACTCCGCCTTCT